>JAGDQP010003630.1:4131-92057 GCA_022664845.1 Lepisma saccharinum
CCCAGCGAGGCCATCTTGGAATTCTGGGGGCAGCGCCCCAATGAGGCGAAGCGAGTATATACATTACACAAGTGTAAAAAGCTGCGAAATACGAGCAAAAGCACCAGGGGTGCAAACTGTCCAGTCAACTCCTTCAACCTTAAAAAGTGGTGAAATGGAATATGGATGAGCCTAGTTCCTCGCGCCAACTTCCAATACTCCTGCGTGTCCCACCCAGTTTTACTCGTCACAAACGTTAGCACTCCCAGGAGCATGTTATACAGGCAGAATGTAGAAGTTTCCCCATTCGGACGTAGCGCTCTGGAGTATGAGGGAATATCTGCATCATGGGGTGCAGTGCACTGCAGATTCTGGTTGTGATAAAAAGACGCAGTTCCTCCAAACTCCTCAAGTTCGATGCTTGGCCTGCCGTGGGATTCTTGGCGCAGCGACACGAGCGAATCGAGAGGAGTATCAACACGTACGGCAGTGCATGCAGCCGAGTTCCGCGTGTCACAAAACGTCAGCATGCTATACTGAAACAAGAGTTTATTGCGAAATCAGTGATTTTGAGGTTCTGTAAGAAAAAATATGTTAGAAATTGAAATATGAAATTTCGAAGTTTGACGGTATATCATCACTACTTGATTACAAAATATCTGCAAAGACATCATTTTGAATCCAAAATGGCTGACTTCATAATCCATTTTCCAGAACGTTTGAACTAGGGATACGAAATTTGGCATAAAGGTGTATTAACAAGAGTAGTTTAGGAATAATTTACATTTTTGAAAAAGTTGTTAACTTGGATCAAAATGGCCGCACAAAAACTTTTTCCACACCATTCGAGCTATAGAAATGAAATTTGGTATGAAGGTGTACCATCACAAGTAGGTAACGGCAATGTAAGAAAACTTTTTAAAAATCGCTTTCTTTAATTCAACATAGCCGCCCAAATACCATTTTCCAAACCACTGAAGCTAGAGAAACGAAATTTTTTATGAAGGTGTACCATCACGAAAATGTATCAATAAATGGATCAAACCACAGCTATGAGCGTGCAGCCCCCGAGGCGATATGGGAAAAGGTCTGCACAGCATGGGGCGCTGTCCCCAGAAAGTCTAATCACAATAAAGGGGGCGTAGCCCTAAAAATTTGAAGTTGGGGCGCACACGAAATTCTGGGGCAGCACACCCAGCGAGGCGAACCCAGTATATATATACACGTATAAAAAGCTGTGAAATCCGAGCAAAACACCAGATGATGTTCGAGCCTTAGGGTTGGTGGTGGTGGATTTTAGGGCCGCCAGCAGGAAGCAAATTTGCTGTATCATCACAAGTAGGTTACAATAAATATGGCAAAGCTTCCCTATGTTTCAATAAATATCTCATTCCCACGGGTGGTGGGTATGGGGAAAAAATCTGCAACATGGAAGCACAGTGTCCTGGAGAGTGGTTACGATAAAGGGGTGTAAGTACCCAAAAACTCGAAGTTGGGGGCGCAGCCAGATACGGGGGGCGAGGACGTAAACGAGGCCGAGGGAGCGAGTATATATAGATATTATACACGTACAAAAAGTTGTGAAATCCGAACAAAAACACCAGAGGTGCAAAAAGTGGAGCCAAGTTCTTTAGCCCTAAAAAGGTGTGAAATGGGAGACCGATGAGCCAAGTTCCTTGGTGATAGCATGTAACAGGAACAAAGGAACTTGGCGCGAGGTGGCAAGGTTCATAATCCTCAAGCTATAAGGGTGGTGGGGATCCTAAAACCCACTAGGTCCACCGCCACCAACCCTAAGGCTGTTGCCAGATCGCGCCAAGTTCCTTTGTTCCTGTTACATGGTGTCACCAAGGAACTTGGCTCATCCGTCTCCCATTTCACACCTTTTTAGGGCTAAATAACTTGGCTCCACTTTTTGCACCTCTGGTGTTTTTGTTCGGATAGCTATAATACTGCATCACAAGTAATATGCTTATTGCGCCAATGTACTTTATTAGGTTGGCCCAATGTTGCCGGCATTATAATGTACATTAACCCAACAAAATATGTTATTCGGGATAGGCCTACAATCAGAATTGCATTTCAAACTGACACCTGCCTGCTGTCATTAGCAAATAAGCCTTCATCACAATTAAATAAGATCTGTCTCAGGTTACGAAATTGTGAACGAACTGGGATTTGACTCATTAAGGAACAAACCAATGCCCAGTTCCCCCTATAGACTCTGGGGTGTTAAATTTTATTGATTGCTTAAAATCTTTTTCCCTTGATTTTTGCATGTGTTTATAAATGCCATTGAGTGCTGCAAAAGGATGTTCTCTGCATTTCAATTCGTGTCATGATCCAAATTCCAATTCGTGAGTTATACGGCCGTTTTACTTTAATACATATACACCATATCCCAGAAAGTAATTGGAAAATGTGACGGTAGGCAGTTGGCCTCGTTTGGCAAGCACGTGACCTGAACCAAGTTTTCTGGTTTCAGTGAACAAGACAACTAGTTGTGAAGTGCAACGCACCCCAACATATAGATGAAGGGGGATCACACAGACAAATAGGGTCGCCTGGAGAATAGAGTACCCACGCAACGCATCTAACCTAACCTCTAACTCCAAACATTTTCTACACCCCAGACGAGCGGCGCAGAAATGCCTTCCAGATTTAAGAATATCTGGGAAAGAGGATTCCAGATCCTTGTGATCGCTATGAAAAAAAAAACAATAATTTAGAACGAAGGAGGAAATACCGGCAAGGAGACACGTCCAATCTTTTAATGCGCATGACGACTCATATGTGACTCATACTAAGTCTTTACTCACTTCGAAGTCTACAGGGTGGCAAAAGACCATGTCTTACCTTTACCTTAGTAGAGCCCACACCTGTAGTCTGGAATCGGAATTCCTGAAATAAAGACGAACGAACACCAACGAATGACGGTCGAAACTCAATCTAATCGTCGTGTCATAACGCAAAATGCAAATAATATTTATTCACACAAATCACATCCTGGAGTCACTTCATATGTCAACGTAGAAATAACCAGAATTTCAATATATAGTTCCTTTCCCAAGTTATCACATCTCAGCTGGCGAAAGAATCCTACCACTGGCCTACGGATTTATGAACCAACCTAATCTAACTAAAAAAGCATCAATTAAAACGATAGGTTTACCGAAACACAGAAATAATTTAGTATCAATTGCTGTCAAACTTCACGTAACGATTCGTAATTAAATTCCGATGAATATCATATCAAACATTAAATAAATCACTGCACATCATAAATATTACTATACACTGTATGTGGATTATCAACTAATGCTTTAAATCGATACCTGGTTAACTGAGAGGTTTCTATACTACGTTCACTGAACAGAAAAACAAGATTGTTCGAAAAAATATAAAAATGTCAGAATTCCAATTTATTAAACTGAATTTACACAATGCACTATTTCGGATATGATAATCTCATAAGAATCAGAACAGAATTACTGTGGAGTTGAAGGAACAAACAATTTTGAATCGTCTATCTGGTATACATTGAACTAGTTAAGCAGAAATGAAAGTTGCGTTGTCGGAAATAAATGTTCATAATTTCTATAATAATTAATAAATCTTGCTGATCTGTTCACAAATTATTCCAAAAACATTGTTGTTTAATTTAGAAAAAGTTTTGTCACATGATTACTTACGCGAATGAAGTTATTATCCACAATACATCTTATAGAAAGAATCAATTTAGCTCTATTAAGTGCGTGACTACATTGTACAAATGACGTTCGGAATAACTCTTGAAAAATTCAAAATAATGTTATAAAATATGACTTTATATCGGAGAATAGTGACTGGAGTTGAAACCAAGATTATTTAACCATGTCGAATTATTAAGTTCATTATTAACATCAAAAATGGTACGCAAAGATGGTCGAACAGACATGTCGCTAATTTGACTAAGTGAAGGAAATATGCTGTAGCTGTCAACATTGCTAACCGGGAATTTCGAATATTGAAACTGGAGACTAAAAATTTGGCATATGATTATTGGAATCTAACGATCCGATACTTGTAATGTAAGAATTCGGTTAATAGCGGTCCCATACTGAAATTTAGAACATACTGTACGACATTTTGACAATGACAGCAAATAATAAAAACAACTCATGCTGCATTTAGTAATGAAAGTCAAGTACGTTGATTTGATTTTGATTTGATTTATTTGACTTATAAAGTTAAGGCTATGTAGCCTTCTCTTCCACATTACCAGTAACATGATTAAGCATTTAAAATTATACATCAATACACTTGCAACTAGGATGAAAATAAACATTAAAAAATCTCATTCCACTCAAACACGCACGCACGCAATTACTTACATACATGAATACTTAATCTAGGTTTGAAACATATTATATACTGCCGTCATATACCACCACAACAAAATATATTAGTTCATTTCTATAAGTTATAAATTAACTCATTTATTCACACAATTGTGCACACAATATTGTCTGCGGCAATCTGTTCGAATTCAACAAGAATGATGGACAACTGCTGCTATTTTTTTCTCTCTCTCTCTAATAAATGGGAAGATTACAAATATTTGGATTTCATTTCTGCTACTAATATGTTACTGTATCTTCTTTTAAATATTACGCTTGAATGCTTTTTCGTGAGCTCTGAAGGCAACGAGTTCCACAGCCGTGTTCCCGTTGCAACAAAAGCCTTGCTGTACTGGCATGTTCTGTGTCTCGGTATAACTAAGAGATTATCAAATCGTCTGCTTCTGTGTGTATCACAGGGGTGTTGAAAGAGATCTGATAGATATTGAGGACTAGTTTTCATTACTGCCTTATGAACTTGATAGGCAATGTGAAGCACTCTTCTTGTTTTCAAGTCTAGCCAGTTCAATGTTAGTCTGTATGGTGTTACATGGTCATATTTCCTGGCCCCGACAACGTACCGTATGCAAGAATTTTGTGCGTGCTGTAGTCGATCTGATAAATCAGTTGGCATATCATTGTAAAGAACGTCTACGTAGTCGATAATGGGCATAATTAAGGTTTCAACAAGTAATTTTCTAACGTTTTCAGGTGTGTAAATGTGGATGCGTTTCAGTGCGTGCAATGTGAAGTAAACGTTTTTACATATTTCTTTAACGTGAGAACGCCAGGACAATGTCTCGTCCATTCTAACTCCTAAGTTCTTAACATCTTCGCTAACGGTTAGAGTCTTATCTTCTAATTTTAATTTAGGTGTATCTGTGTGTGTGATTATTTCGTGTTGTTGAAGATTATTGACTGAGCTTTCCCTGGATTTTGATGTAGGCCATGCTGGCGAGACCATTTGGCTATTGCTGCTAGATCATTATTCATTTTATGTATTAGCTGGTCTGTATCTTTCCGATCACCCTGTATATAGATCTGTAAGTCATCAGTAAATAAATGAAACTGACAGTGTGATGTAATTTTACTTATGTCATTTACATATAAATAATACAAAATGGGACCTAGAATTGATCCTTGAGGAACACCATACTTTACATCTACCCAGCTCGAAATTTCATTTGTCACTGTTACCGCCTGCTTTCTACTGTACAGATATGATTTAAACTACTCACATGTGATTGAAGTGAATTTGTACTGCTGCAGTTTGCAAACAAGTATATCTTCTAAATCCACAGAATTGAAAGCTTTACTGTAGAAAAGTACGTTCGTTCAGTACGTTCCTTACTGGAAATAAACAATCATTATTCAATTCTCTCTCAAGATGTTTAAATCTTTAATTAGCTTATATTTTGTTTGCAAATGCTATATATGCTGAGTAAAACATTGGGTAATGAACAAACCAATGTTTCACATAATAAAATAGACTATCAGCCTTTTCTTCCTTTTTTATATACAAGGACCATCATTGTATCTGATAAGGAATATTTATCAAAAGCTTATGTACACAAGATTAAGAGATGAGATGTGCATGAGTAGAGATTATAAAACCATTCTGTTTCTCAAAGACATTTTTTAAATATAGTGCGATTGTTCTTCGTTCAGTATTTATCGAAGAACAATGTTCTGGTGTTTATCTTGGATGGAATTCAGATGCCTGTACATTCAAAGCAATCAAAGAGGATTTATCATTTGTTTAACATAGACAATCATATTTTAGAAGCAAAACATACTAAAAGATAAACGCAATTAAATTAATAGCTTATCCTGGAGTAAAGTATGGGAAAATATACAACCTCAATAAGTTTTAGTTAATGTTTGAGTTGCGCATCAGCGCAAAATAATATAAACATTTATCTTTGATATTAACTTCCAAGCTTTAGCTTGTCTAAAAGTAAAAGAAAAATAAAAGTTCATACCTAAGGCAAGCTTCGCTTACATAGTTTATTTCTTTCAGTCCTATTCTTTACAATTGAATTGCATCCACAAGAATATTTTTTTTAAATTCAGTTGTCTTACAAATACTGTGTGATTTACATGTCTGACGTTTGAAAAATTTCCCATAGTAATTAGACCAGAAAGCATTTATTGGTTAACATATGGCATATAAATCAATGTGAATTATGTATGCAGTGTTTACCGGACAAGAGACGCGTTATTGCAATTGGATGGAAGCAATAGAAACAAACTTCGAAAAGTGGTGGACCTGCAGCAATAATCAAACAATTCTCTAAGTGGCGTTCATTGTTAGCAAATTGAATGTTTGACATAATTCACACAAGAGAGATTAGGTGTTGTACTCATCAAAGCACTACAGGAAATACAGCAGTCACAGACTGCCATGTACAATTATTATTATTAACAGGAACAACGACATTGTATCGTATTAAAAAATATGTGCTCATTTACTAGCTTGGGTGCCAGACAAGTACGAGTGGTAACAATCACACGGATTAGTTGGTCTAAAATATTGTCCAGAAGAGATATTATCCATTCCGCAGCAATTTCAATGTTGATTACTCAGATGTATAAATGGTACTTTAGGTTAAGACCATTAGGATATTGTGAAGTGTGTCTTGTACACTTTCTGTCAGTCCCATATTTACATATCTACATTCGACGAAACAATGTGCAGTTAGTTGTACTAGGCTTGTAGAGATCAATGCATTTATTAACATTTCTATGAAACCTTTAGATTTTTCACAAATAATTTTCGTGTACATAACAATTCATAACAAGTACTCTCGAATTCGCCAAATTGTATTTCCTTTTAGGCATCTATGGGGAACGGTATGGTTCAGAATGAAATCTGAAGCTAAGGGAAATAACATGACACATAGATGTTATGGGACGTTGTTTTCATTTTAGGACAAGTTCAGAAATGTATTACTCAAAGTGTTTATGAATCAAATGTATGAGTGTTTAATTTTATGCCTTCATCTAAAACATTTTATCTACTTTCAATTACTTCCTATTCACAATGATTAATATCATACTACGTGAGTGTAATGTCTGAAACGTCTAAGGAAAGATAATAAAGGAAGAAAAGGAATACTTTGGTATAGCATACAGGAAAATATCTGCAAGAAACTGTGCATTGTTTCTATCACTTCACCTCAGAACTTTATTAATTTCGCTGACCAGTCCCGACAAAGCTACATGTTTCTCGTTAGAGAGCATCTGCCATCTGATGATAATCAGAGTCAGTTCCTAGGGTGGAAGGGAATGAGGGATTAAACCCACATGTCTACTTGAGAGCAACAAAATCCATTGTATTTCCACTTTGTACTCAGGAGATATTTAACTCATCTACTCATTGTCTTTTATGAAAACTATCACTTCAGTATTATCAGGTATTTTTTTAGACAATTTATTTTGTATTTCAGTTCAATGATATTAAACAGTCATATAATTGCAGTATATTTACCACTTATTTAGAATGAAACCTTATAAATTTACAATATGTATTAGCAAAATCTTTCGTTCACGTTTTAGTTGAGTTCTACATATGTAATTCTTACTCTCTTCTCTTACACTTCTGCTTATCATGTATAACAGAACACAGGGGGAAAGATCTCTCTTACGCAATTTTGTATCCAAAATGCACATAGATTAAGTTAAAGATAACATTTGTGCCACAATTATATTGAATCAATTCTTTGTTGTTGTATTGTATATGTCTGATTTCATAAATGCTTTCGACTTGGTTTAACTTCGTTTCGCTATATACTGTTAAAAACATTATAATTCATTCATATTTTTTTTTTAAATTACCATTAACGCTAATAAATGAACATTGTGGTAAGTTTTCATTCTCCCTGCATATAATTGTGGACAAAGCCAGCGATATTAAACGAAGTCGGTAAGATGTGTAACGAGATGGTGCAGTGGGTAACGAGCAAAACACAAACTATACAGTGTGTCCCTGAAATAATGGCGTAAATTTCGGGAGTTCCTTTCTCTCATCAATAAAAAACAAAATGTTTCTTCAAAAAAATTCGATACATGCGTAGATTCGGACTTACAGGTTTTCAAAGTAAATGCTGCATCGCTATAAATGACACGTCATATCTCAAATTTCGACGTAAGCGTTGGCGGTGTAGTGAATCACATTCGCAGTAGTACCCAATACATCTGTTTGTGTAATATTTACAACTAACGAATAAAGTTTACATTGGATTACCATGACTGCCCTATTAAACCCATATTAATTCCTTAAAAATGCAATTCTTACGTTGAAAACCTGCTTATGTGGTGCCCTCTCAATTGTAAGAACTACTTAAACGGATGTATTGTGTACTACTTTGATTGTCATTCATTACACCGATAACGCTTACGTCATCATTTTCAGAGATATGACGTCATTCGTGACGACATCTCGCTAACTTTGAGTGCTTGTAGCTCCGAAACTAGGCATATTTCAAAATTCATTCGAAGGAACTTTCTTGCTGTTTTGATGTGAGAAATGACATCCTGAAATTAGTGCCATTATTTCAGGGAAATATTATATATATATGACTTGTAATTGTGTCGGTGGCGGCCATATTGCATAGACAGTCGTATTTTGTTTAGCTCACACTGGAGAGGCGGGAACTTTAATATGTTGTTATTTATGGCTAATGGAACCTCTCTGCAAATTTTCAGTTCAATAATTTTGTCTAGGTTTTGCATAAAATTATGACCACGAAACTGACTACACTTGTTTTTTTAATCATATAGACTGTTTCAATCATGTCCATAATGAATCACTTCCGTTTCTTTTCAAATTAATTTCTCTTATTTTACTTAAATTTGATGTTTTATATTAGCAACAAATGTTGGAAAACGTCTTCGTATGATGTGTCATTAATTTATATATTATTCTATAAAATTAATTTTATCTTTTATTGAAAATGAAAATAATCTCCTTCGTATGCCACTATTGCATTTTACAATAGATACATAAAGAAATATTTTTTATTAAAAGCAACTTATATTGAGATAACATGTTATGGTAGTGCCATCTATGATATACCTAATCTTCCATCTGGTTCAAATAATAATGCAAAATTGTAGTGACTGTAGCGCATTCGAGAATAAGACATTTTGTATGCGGATAAGGGAAACGTTATACAATATCCTACTACGATTTGGAATTCCAAAAAGGCAAAAGTTATACAGTATCCTGGTACGATTTGGAATTGAGAAAAAGCTAGTTCAGCTAGTAAGATTGTGTCGGGGTGACATCATAACCAGAGTACGAATAATTAATAATATGTCCTATAGTTTAGAGATTCACAGCGGCTTGAAACAAGGCGATGCCTTATCACCACTACTCTTTAATTTTTCATTAGAATATGTAATTTTAGAAATAAAAAGAGGACCAAAAGAAACTATCGCTGAATGGCGTGAACCAACTGTTGGTACGCGCATGATCTTTATTTAAGGGAAACATGTAAGTACAATGTAACACCGATATTTTAGTAGAAGCTGGCAATGAGATAGATGTACAGATGAACGTAAAGATATATATTATGATAAGTCGAAACACAGAAGATAAAAGCAATAGATACATAACAATCAGTGGCGGCCAGTGGTTGTCTCCACTAGGTGGTTGCACTCAGGCCCGCCGCCAGCCTCAAAGAGGAGAAGGCCACGAAAAATTTAGGGAAGGGCTTATGAACGTACAAAAAATTAAATATTGGTATTGGGGAAATGAAAATTAACGAGGGGTGAGCTTCCTCCCCTGGCCCCGGTCCTGGACTTTCACTATGTGTGAGAGGATTGGGTAACTAATCAGTGACAATCAATCAACTCAACGTAGATTTAAATTATGTAACGTATACTCAAAAGAATAAGTGACCAGATTTTCAAATAAAGGGACATCAATCAGTTAGTCACGATTTTGAGAAAACGTAGAAAAATGTCGTAGCTATAATATTGATCATAAGATTTGATAGTTTGTCACAATGTTTGGTGCCAAGAAATTTGTGTGACTGTTATTGGTATTGTTCATATGAGTTTTAGAAATTTTGAAGATCCACTAAACGTTTTTTACAAGCTATTTTGAACTATAAAATCTAATAAGCCTACAGCTCCTAACATTCATCGAAATTCTTCTGCCGAGTAGATTGGAGACAGTTCGTGATGACAGAGCTTACCGTTGTGAAGAAATTTGTAAATTGAACATAATTTCTCCACAGTTTGTTTTGGAAAATGTCGAAAGTAACTCGGAAACTTCTCTGGAGTAACCAGCGTGGCTGGCATAACATGTACCATGTGAATGTAAAGCGGGATTTTGATTTGCAATCAATCACATCGCATATTTCCTTTGCTTCCCTAACCCATTCCATTCTTTCACTCTTCCTCCTTTGTGATACCGTATTCGTATTCTTTGTTTCATTCGAATCACCAAGATGATATTATTATATATCTATTATTTGTTTTAAAGCGGAATATAACCTTTTGTGCCAAAGGAAGGGTCAACTTCTCGATTTTGAAGTTGATTGAACAAAATTTCCACGAGAGGCATTAGTTTACAAAAAAAAAAGTTAAAATGGCTGCAAATAAGTGTTTTCTTGAGTACTTCAACCCGAAGGATTATGTTTGAATTTTTCTCTTCCTCCTTCTTCACTATCTTATTCATGTATTGAATAATATCCATTTTATACACAAAGACAGTATTTACGCTTCTGGACAGGAAGTTCTAACGAATATTACTAGCTTGGCGTAACAGTTTCTTTAAAAGCGAATCTAAAACTGCGACTCGCTGGGGACTATCACAAAAAGTATACACGACTTGCCAATTTGAAAAAAAAAATACATTTATATTTATAGAAGTAACTTTCCTCATAAATAGATTCACTTGGTCACCAAAAGAGCTCTGAAATCGTGAATTTCTGTATACAAAAGAACTTTGTAAATCTTCTTAGTCGACGATGGATTTAAGCAGCTCTACATTGTTGTTTGGTTACCGAAATCGTATAACAGAGTTCATTTCAAAGGTGTTGGAATTCTCATTTACTGCTTACATTTTGAGAATGGTAGTTGCTGCGTCAGGAATAGTAACTCGACTTTCACTGTGCTATTGCGGGTTAAGTATTAACTCACTCAGCACATGCCTCCGTAAAACTTTTGGTAGTAGTATGGAAGTTAATATTGCGTCTAGCGGAACCAAATAGAGATGTAATTCTCACATTCTGCTACACCGCTCGGTAAACCATTTAAGCAATGCGTATTTATTATTACATATTGGAAAGGAAAGATTGCTTCTTGTAACACAGCAAAAAACATTTAATGTTCACAGATGTCAGGCAGAGCGAAGAGACACTTCGCGTAACAAATTGTCTCTGTTTCATTTCATATAGCGAGCGTCGTTCATTGTAATAAGTTTCAGTACGTTCTCCCTCGACATACTACTTTTTTTCCCCCTAGATATGAAACGTTATGCAATTTAATTTAAAAAGAACATGGAAAACTTCATATACTAATGCTGGAATGTCTATTATTATTACACAAATAGCACAGAGAGCTCAGAGATTGAGAGCAATAAAAGTCTTGCGGAAAACATGTTTCGCCAAACGACGTACAAGCTGTTACTTTTTGTTGTTGAGTTTCAGAGCGGGAATAAATAATTGAGGGAAATATTGTAGCATGAACTATCTCTATGATAGCATTGAAAAAAGCGATTTTTAATGTTTTTTTTTGTTCTACACTTTAAAATTACATTCAAAAGCGCTTTTGCAATGCTAAAATATATAGAGTTCACTCTGAAATCTCTGCCATTTTTTTATTCCCGCTAGGAAACTCAGCGACGAGAAGTAACAGCATATAATTATGTCGTATGGCGCGAAAGTTTCTAGAAAAGTTTCTACACTTCAGCTTTTGTACATATAAACCGAATCCAACTTTGATCATTTATGTGCTCACTAGATATACAAAGATGAAAAGAAGCTGGATTTTATTTAGTAAAAGTGAGTTTTTAATAAACGGTTCTGCTAGATAAGAAAAGAATAAAAATGTTTGGAGTGAAAGAAGATTGAACTAGGACCGCCTCAATAAAAGCGTAATTCCTTAGCTAAGTGAGCTTCCGGAAACACACAGAATCCGTTTTATTACTGCTTATATTGTTTTTAAGAAGCTGTTCGGCTATTGATTACTTACTCTTCGTTCTGTAAGTCCATGGCTTAGAAGAAACACAGAACTTTAAGAAGCAAACAATTCCGATCAAATGGTCTCCAATATCAACCGGATGTGCTGATCAGCATAGAAAATATGTTTGAAGATTCGTTATAAGGAGCATTTATTAATTGTCGTTAGAAATCGCTATTAAAAATATATCATCTCTGACATATAAGTATAAGAATTCTGAATGAAGAATGCATTTATTCTTGAATTATTTTTGTACTAAATAATTTGTCTATATGTAAAACAGCTGTTATGGGAACAAAATGCCATCCACTATGGTTAAAGCTTCAACGTATCTATTAGATACGATATTTCGCTTAATACGCTGGTCCTTGGAAAGTTCATTACCAGAGTAAGAAAGGCAAATTTCTACTGTTTTCCTGGCTAGTATAGACTTGGCATACATATAGGATTTGACTAACCCAATGCAAGTTGGATATTTTAATAATTTTGTAAGGAAATGTTTGTTTAGTGCGGACAAAACCACATTTGAGAGAAACCTGTCGAACCTATATATCTTAAGGAAATAACGTGAAACCTTTAAGAAAAACCTTCAATTATTGGCCACAAATGGCAGCATCATTCCTTAATCATCTTGAGAACCTTTGCCATCAATACATGTGTCTCTCCTAAGGACAAATGTAAAGCTCAAACATCTGCTAATATAACGATACGCAAATACAAATTTTGAGCACAGGATCATTTTAGATACCTATGCCCGACATATATTTTAAAAAAAGCTGTAATAACAAATGCGATCAAACTGGAACGATTACCATTTTGAGGTTCGATGTTTTAGCAGTATTTTATGAACCAGTTGAGATTATAGACTTCAAATGGGAACTGAGATGTAGATACGAGTTTCGAATTTTGCTACTGTCCTTCAGAATACTTGTTACTAAGCTGGTGTTTTTCATGATGTGTTCAACCATACCGGGTCGCATCATTAGTATTATCTTTCACATTCATGTTCTCGAAGTCCAATAATTTAGTATGCCTGTCATTTCCAACTGCTATGACGTCATATAGCTTTTCTTGACTGCAGTACATGAATAAAGTGATTATTAATACACGAGCTCGAAAGGAGAACACGATTAAAGAAGGAAAGTTAGTTATGTTCAGGGTCTTATTTAGTGCAAGTGCAGGGTCTAATTTAGTGACGATTTCGTGATATTGTCCATATATGGAATGTATAAAATATAAGGCTTTCCGTAGGATATAAAAAATATAGACTTTCCGTAGGAAATATACATGTACGTATATCAATTTCGCTGTGTGGCCAATGGTGTGATACGAATAGCTGTAGAATTATGCTGCAGCCAAACAAAAATATTATATTTGATTATTCTTAACTTTTTAGTGCAAAAGAAGAATATTTTAAAAATAAAGTATTATTATTAGTTCGCCAATCAATAGAGTCAAATGACTATTTTAATAATATTTAACAAGTACTGAATTTTTTTTTCTTGGAAAATATCGTTAGGAGCTTAGAAAAAGACAAAATTCATTCTTGTGGGCTGTTATTATCACCTACTATATAATCAAGAGCCGCCAGAACTAGTTACTTATAGACATCCTTAGATCCAATCGCAGCAGACAGTACACAAAGTCATTTGTTACATTACGAAGAACATCGAACGTATAAGAAATAGTAATCTGACCAATTCTGTGAAACAAAATCACTATATTAAGCTTGTCCTTTTGAAACGGAAATGACGTTTGGATATTCTAAAACCAATCTAAATTATGTATCGTAAAATTTAAAAATAAAGTCTTGAATTTGTTGTTTCAAAATAAATTCGTGATTCAAGTACAATGTATTGTACGAAGATAATCGTGGTTTTGCTAATTTTGATATCTACCCTGTATTCAAGGGCGGCGTGAATCAATGAAAGCGTGACCCACCACGCAGTGGAGCCCACTGTTAACCCACGACCAACTCGGATCATGATCAACTCGGAATAATAACCTGGACATGTTTAGATAATTCACGGATGTAACCAAAACGTTTTGCAAATCAATCATATCAGCTTCTTGAAAAGAGTCACATATTCAGTTGTCAGCTACACGAATGGTCATCGGCACATTTGTGGAACACATAGACAATAAAATAACAGGAATGGACTGTGGGGGCCGTCATACATTTCATACATTTTACTGGCACAGGAACAACTTTGGAAGTGCATGCGAAAGGGAAGTTCACAGCATACTTTGTCTAAACATGTGGTGAGGGGAGGTCTTGTTAATACCGTTTAACCAACCTAATACTTGTATATATCTTACAATAGCCAAGCGTGTTAATATGTATTAATGAAATTTCTATAATCCAGGATAAGATCGGCCACGGTAGGTGGTTACTTGTTAGTGGTTACTTGTTAGTCAATAGTGGCTCATGGTGTATGGATCTGGAACGTTGTCTACTGGATGGTTAACAAAGGGTCCTTCCTTAAAATAACATTACTCTTTTTAATGTGGATTTGTATCTCATCATTTCGTCGCCATTGAAATTACATAAATACCATATTTACTCAACACCAATGCGTACCTTTTCAGCATAATTTGTCCTCCTAAAGCGGGGTGCGCATTAAAATCAATTACGCACTACATTCGTATGCATTCTGCTTGGGTTCTGCGAGGCGATTCAACACATCCCAATTTTAGAGATTAAATTCTGCTGAAAAAAGTGCGCATTATGATCGAGTGAATACAGTACATAGGAAAATCAATTTATTACGATGGGGTCGTTCATTTGGGCTTCTAATTTTATTGTAATAAAATTAACTTTCAATGCATGCATATTAAAAATGGCATGTCCCTAGTTTACTTCAATGCCTTTTAGTTACCCTTTCATTGGTTTCCCTTCGTCTCGGAACCAGCAATGAGTGTCAAGACGATAGGAATATGCCGTGATGGTGTAATGGACAGAATACCCGACGACCTGCTGGTAGATCTGTGTTCGAATCCCGGTCACGGCTCCTGTCAATTTTTCTGTGTTAATTTCAAGATTGTGTAGTTGTTTGTAGTACATTCTTCTGCATATTGTAGGTTAGAAATAGACATGTAATTTGGCCGTTTCTGATAGTTTTCAGAGAAATTGGGAACTGATGTAGGCTTGTAGCATCCCCTTCCCCTTCATTAGTATCAACATTTCAGATTTAATCCCAAACCCAGTCCCATTAGACGGTACTGAGGAACTGTACATGCGTTAAGATCGTGGTTGCAACGTACTACTTTAATTTTGCTTCTGCTCACCAATAGATGTCAGCGCTGACAATTTTGAGGAGGGAAGATGACATAATTACTAACTTACGCGTTTAGTTATAAATGTTAATTAAAATATAACTAGTTAAAAACATAAAGACAGTCGCAGTTATGGGTGAGATATGAAAGAAGCATAACATTAGAAATATAAAAGGATTTTTTGTACTTTAGAATAGTTTATTGTAAAAATAGCTCTTATTCACTCAATACAAGTCTATTTCGTTTCAATAGCTTTGGAGCAAAGTTTAATCCCGAATGTAATGACATTAATTATAATTATTCTCAGCAAAACTTATTTTAGTTCGTCGACAAATAAATCCTTTTTCCTATTAAATATCAATCATTTGGTTATCAACATCCTCTATTTCTGTTGTAACTAATTTAACTGTAATCCTCTATACACAAGTTGCCCATATACACATTCATGACGTTTATTCAATTTTATAATACAATAAGCTTAACTTTAAGTTGCCTCCTAACAATGCCTTTTCTCAAAACAATAAAAAAATAAAATAAAATTATTTTTGTCCATAAGTAAACAATTAAATAATTTTTAATTAGTCAACAATAAAATAGCTATAATATTTGCAGAAGTTAGTACGACCTTCCCATACATGTCATGAGGCTAATATTAGATTTTATAAGCATCCACAAATTATGAATGAAATTTGGTTGTATTTCCTTCTATTCACGAAACTTGATATTTAAAAATTGTCTTCAATAAGACTGAAGGCCACCATCACAATCGCTACAGATCGTCATCATCAAATATATCTTCGAAATCATTGAAGAAGTCGGCATGAACTTTCTCATTTGCCGCGAAATATATTAACAGGCCATCAGAAATTATTGTATAAGGATATTAGACACTTTTGTATTTGTCAAAAACTCTTTAAAACTCTTTACTATATTATTCCAACAAATCGTACCCAGTTCCAAATTTTTGAAAGAATTTCGTATTAACTAAAGACAATCTAATATACTAATGAAATAATTTCTTTAAAAATCATGAGAGTTTTGAAACCTAATGTAATGTAAGCAGTAAGAGAGATACAAAAGAAGAATATTAAAATAAGCTAGATTAACACAGTGAATCTGACTTTTGGAGAAACCAATTATACGAGATAACATCTCAAGAATTCCTTATTAATATGAAAAATTAGGCGGTTGGATTGAAAAGAATAACACTCAGACTGTGAAAACCTTAAGATGTATATTTTGTCCTTAACAAATAGTGAAATAATTTGCATTTTATCTTAAAATTCTGAAACTTATCCAGTAGCTACTAGTATCACGAATTATAAATATACTTCTTCTTTAACTTCTACTGGTTATTTGGTATTTAAGAACGTTTCGTTTCCCTTAAAACGGATGCAATTTGAATGTTATAATTTGTTTATTCATATTCTTCACCAATCTAACGAAAGTTTACATCTAGACTATTTTACGTTACATCTTTTTCTATGTCATTATGGCTACCCTTACTCGGTCCAGTGAAATGTCTGCCCGTTTGATGTACCAGAAACAGGGAGAATGCTAGTGATGTTGCCAAGCAGTTCAGTGCAATTTATTTCGTAAGCCGCGCTTGAATTAAGTGCGGTACATGTCGTCTCAGAAGAAGAAGAACATTTAAACTTGGCAATGTGGGATAGTGTTTAACACGCGGAGCAGTGCTTGGGTGCTTTTCTACCCACCACAATTCCCTTTTGTCAAAGACGAAACTGTAAGCCGTAAACTCTTGCCAGCTCCTGTTCAGTTACCACTTTAACTTCTTTCTCAATTGGTCTCATTCGAATGCGTGATACACAACTTGCAATCAGAACACGTACAGAACACACATAGAGGTAGTTTGCAAAGGACAGAAAAGTGCAGGCAGGGGAGATTACAAATAACAGAGAAAAAGAGAATAAAGAGAGAATAAAAGAAGAAACAACTGAATAATTTTACATAGTTATTAAAGTCACGTATGTCTTTAATTATGTAGCCTAATGCATATACATTACTGTAACATTATTTCCCTGAGTTCATTTAAACAGAACATGAACACAAGAAACTTCTAGAAATTTATTTGTTCTGCTTTGTTTCACATCCCTACACAAACAAGATAAACATGCTTTAGAGGGACTCGTTTCAGGGATATTAATGCATATGTAACATATTTGTTTGGTTATACACAGTCTAAGAATGAATTAGTTGGACAGGCGTCATGGAATAAGTTGGGTACAAAGGAATAAGATATAATCTTATTTTATTTACATTATTATCTCTTCTGAATAGATACAATGCTTGAACACGATATAAGAGTGACTACAAGAACTTTTGCTTTGTTTTCGATTGTCCTAAGTTTTGATGTTCCGTTCCATTTGATATCTTCAACGTCTGCAACATAATATGTCTTTCAACGGTAAGTTTAATTTTGGAAACGAGAATTAATTGCAAGGTGATACATCTGAAGAATAAGGCGAATAATAAAGCACAAACATCTTTTACCGCACCAACAATTCCCGGGCAACTATTGCCGGTGAAGTACTCCGTTCTGATCATAAATTGAAATGTGCCTTATACACATGGGTGTGTTCCACATATGTAAATACAGCACTTTACTTGAGTTGATCATCTGATGTTGCTATGACAACCGTTTTCTTGGCCCTTTCGAATAATGATTGTAAATTACCAACTGTATTCAGAATTAGAAAAGGAATTTAGGCAGTACAACTGATAAACATGAAACACAAACTAAAATTAATTTCATGGAGAAAAAACTTTCCCGCCATGTTTACCAAAGTCTTCCGAGTAATTTCGATTTTTTGTAATTTGGTGGTCAGTGGTGTTTTCAGCAGCAAGTGTGACTGACCACCGTTATTTTCTTTCCTCTGAAATACTCGATAAATTAAGTTTATTTCATTTAGAATAATACTAAAAATGCATAAATGTACCAAACATTCTATAACTATTGAATTAAGTAGCCCGTGTGCTTCTGTCGTTTCGAGTTCTTATACCATAGGCTAGTCCTCTAACGTCACAATAATGGCAGGCAATGCGCCTTTTACAACGTCTCAAACTGCTTATTGGAACATCCATCTTGTCGCACGTAAAAGCCTTTAATTAAAACGCCCCAGCACCATTAGCCATGGTGGAGCTGAGGCGGTAATGTCCGAGTTGGCAATATATTATTTTTAAACTCTGCAGAGAGACAATGAAACGACTGATAGGTATCAAAGTAAAGAAATTTCACGAGTTCATTTGTGTCATCTTAGACGATTACAGAATATTTTAATTGATATTGAACTTATTAATGCACTTATAATTTCAATGATTATCCTCCTTCAGCAAATACCGTGGGGGAAGGCGATCGAAACATTACACGGGGGGTGCTCCCACCCGCATTTGGACTCACCTAATGACGCTGCTTATTGCATTGAAAGCACTTACTGCCTCACGTGGCGTTTTTGGCCGTAACACACTGTATCCTTTCTACAGGAGCCTTCTGAAACGCTTCAATACGAGTAATAATTTCTAGTGATAGTGTGTCATTCTAGAATAAACTAATGATGAAGATTCCTTTTCTGTCGCAGAAACACAAGACCGTTGCCTTAATCTTTGACTTTGGAGACGAACTTTCTTACCTTTTGGTAATTTAGACGTTTGTGCAAACAAACGTCCATGTGACTTTTCTTTGTGTACGTGGAGGTATTTACAAACCAAAGATCTCTGGTGTGTCCTTGATATGTATTTGATCATATTTCAACAAAGAACCTCGGTATTCAGAAATTTCTGGAGCGAAATGCATCCCAAAAACCATGGAACAAAATTCTACGTTACATGCTCTTCCCGTGAATGAGTAGTCGCTTAAACAGTGTGTTTTGGTTTGATGTAACAAGAATTTATGTTACATCATACAGCGTCACCCCGCTCTGCGGAGAAGTTTCAACTTCCTTTCCCTTTTTCTCAATACACGCAAAATATAGCATGGACATTTGTTCGCGCATAGATTTAAATTCTACTCATTTCCATTCGGTACTTACTTGTAGGACTGTGGTGAAAGTGTCAACTTTTACCCTCTATCAAATTTAATTAACGTATCCTTGGTTTCTACCAATATCTGAAGGTTGCCTCCAGCGTACTACATATTGCCACCCAAAAAGAAGCCCTGGTTAATCCAGCTATTTGCTTACCTAAACGGTATTGTTAAAATGTATAGTAATAATAACCATAATTGTTCTACAGTAACGATACTCTTGTGTTAAGTTGTCTATATCTGGTATTGTAATATAGTTGTGATTCCAAAACAATTATTGTTAGTGTTACATTGTTGAGAAAGTCATATGTATGAGTAATTTAACAATATTCCTTCATGACCTACAAGTTTGACAATATATTTGTTGGTGCTCGATTAATACTGCATTGCTGTTAGAAGCCCATGCGCAAAAAATGGAAGAAATATAGTTACCATAACTACAGTGTTAGCTGGGACATTGTGTGCTCGTGTGTTTGGAAGCTATCTTTGTTCCTTCGAGATAAATTACAAGATTGTGGGATGAGTAGCTAACGGTGAAAAGGAAAAGTGAATGCCTTCCGGATTTACTTCCATATTGGACAATTTGAAGGTGAGTGTAAAACACAGCATGTTATTGTTAATGAATTGCCCACCAATTGAGACATATGAGCACAATGTCTTACATAAGACGATCTTTGAGCAATACATATGGTAACAACAACAATAAAATAATATGATTGGAGTAACCATAAAATCTTATTTGTCATAGTTGACATTGGGACAGCAATACTAGGGACTGCAAATACAAGTCTCGCTAATCGAGTATTGTCGTTATGACAATACATGTGTATTCTCATAATTACAACAGACTACTGTGAAGAATAATTTATGGTAAAATTCATGTTTCAAGTTAAATTAGCAAGATGTTTTGTTAGCATTATAGCTAATTAAACAATAATGTATAATTGATTACGACAAATATATCTATTGTTAGAAATTGACTTAGTGTACCATATAATATTTTTTGTGGTAACTATACCTGTAGTTATAACAAAATGTCGTACCATACAGTATTGTTATGGTAACTATACACATACTTATAACGACAATGCCGAATTTTTGTTTTAACTATATTTTTAGTTACAACAAGAATAGTGTATGGTACCTTAGGCCAATTTCTAACTATATAGGTGTAGTTGTCTCAACTATATAGTATGGTCAGACATAATCACAGTATTGTCATAATGACAATACAGGGTCAGCAACACTTGTATTGTATTTGCAACCCATAGTATTGCTGTCCCAATTTTAACTATGACAAAAAGAATGCTATAGTTACTCCAAACATATATTTTTTCAGTGCATATATCTGACAAAGAATATCGCACAAACCGTGCAGCGACCTCCCGCTTCTCCACATTTTCCACTAAGATTTGTCGAATTGTACCTTTGTTCATATTAAATTCCTCTGCAAGCATTCACAAAGTCGCAAAATGATCTTTTTAAACCGTTCTATTACCAAGTTAATAAGCTTGTCTTTAGAAATAAATTTAGAATGACCAGAGCAGTTCTTAAGTTCAAGAGTTACGTGAACACTTTTAAACTTTCCATACTATATGAATATCTGTACCCGAGATAAAAAAACTATATCACCCCGTGCACTTACGTGATCAACTGCACGGTCTTAGATGCAGATTTGCCGAAAAAGTGGACTGTAAAATTATTAAAAATAAATTTAAATTATATGTCCATATATGTGAATAACTGCAAAGTGCACAACAAGTATGTTTTAATGTTCGTTTGTTAATTTTAAGGATGTGTTAGTGGTTAATTAGACGTGTAATTTGTTACTAGTTTACTACGTAACAATTCATCGCGATGGTTATTTATTACTACGGAAAGAATAGTACTCATCTACTCTTAAAAAGATATTTTAGCACTTTCTTCTCAACAAATAAAAGAAAAGCTATTTCATCGGTTGTTTTCATAAAGCATTTGAAATTCCATTACTTTGGTTCTTCGAAGTTTTCTCTTCTAATCCAGCACAATGAAAATGAAATCGCACTAATTTGCTTTGGAAGGAAAACGAATGCTTTCTTATTTGTTTCTTAATACGTACTACGTAAAAGTAGAAGATCCTTCCCCCCATCTCTAGTTCACTTTAGAGATGTTATGTTTGTGAAATAATTTATAACTTTGTTCCAGTTTATTTCTATTGAAACGTGAAATCAACATAACTTTACTGACTCTGCTCAGCGTATAATATGTGTATTCGTGAGTTACTTTACCTTCCATGGTCGCAGATATTAAATCATAGGATATTCTAATTAAACATATGTGTTTTTCCTTTGATTCCCCCTGTGCTATATTTTTTAAAATAATAACTTCAAAACATGTTTGGTTCGACGTGTGAGTTTGATAATTTCGTTAATGTAGATGGTTTGTTTACAAGCATTACATTATTTACGACAGCAGAAACTGAAAATTCAAATTTGAAATAGCCTATATGAACAAAAAGACAGGCAACCTGAAATCTTATATGAGAAACCTAAATTGAAATTAATTCACTAATCACTTGCGAAGTGGAAAGGTCTCAATTTTCTCTTTCAATGATCAACTTATAATAATACCGCACATGCTAAATAACTTTGATCTATTATTATTGGAGTAATATCAATATAATTAGTGACTTTAGGGTCACGATTTTAGTTACTTTTCTGTCATGGTTACAGATGGGACCTGGCAACGTTGTTGGTCGTGATGCTTTACTTTTTCTCATGATGAATAGTTCTTTACTTTGTTGAAAGTTACTGAACCAGGATTATATTATGCTGAATACATATCTGTCTATTCAAAGGTCTTCAGGAGGTTTTATTTCAGGATGAACTAAGTAGATAATGTACCGTACGTGAGATGTGTTTTAAAGAATTATGTGCACTGTATACTGAAGTATTGTACAATAATTCTCGACGTTAAAGAACCTACTACAACTATGGTATTTGTTAATGTGGAAACGTTATCGGGCCACTGTTAGCTTTTCTCTTGTGCAAATCATTAATCTTTTACTTTATTCACACATAAAATATTATAATAATTATATCGTTCACTTAGAAACAAAACACAGTCAGAAAGCAGTTCTGAGGGAACGAATGGAATCTAAATTGTATTGTTTGCAGATAAAATCAACAGTGGAAAAAGAAATCTCAGAATCAAATTTCCATAAATTTAGAAGAGAGAGAGAGAGAGAAGCCAAACTCTGAGTTTTCGTTACTATAAAGTTTAGCAGAAATACTTTCAGAGCATCCAACATTTAGAAGCAACTAGCTGCAACCTTGAGCGTAATACCTCCCCAAACGTGAAAAAACACGTTGTGTGCTTAAATAATTGCTGGTGATGAGTATAGAACCCACACCTTTTGTCAATGAAAGGTATCGGAAAAGTGAAGCACTGGTTAACAGTCGTAACGAAGTAATGGAATGGTATGGAGTGGAGCTGGTGTGTAACAGTGATGGATTAGACTCATTGGAGACATGGAGTGGAAATGGACCCCACGTTCTGACTTTTAAGGTGCAAAAGTGTATAACCACAATGTCTGTGTCAATTTCCTAACATTTATGGTGCATAGAGATGGATTCGTTTGGAAATGGAGGCCAGCAAAGATAATTGCTGGTCTGTGTGTTTCTCAGATATCTACAAACCAACATTTTTGGTCACGTTTCTTTTGGCATGGTTTGAAGCACTTTTTTTGCGTTTTATTAATAATGTTGAAACTTATTTTTATAAAATGTTTTGAAATTACATTGGCTTCAAAAGCAAGCACGCTGGTATTGATATCATCAGTATCATTTATTTTCACTCTTTCTTTCAGGCATGCTTTCGGGAATTCTTTGCCCACGGGGGTTTTAACCGCTCTCCCGAAAGAATTATTGATATCACTTGTATTACTCATACGTATATGTTGAACATATATTGTTCATGTTGTTTGGAGGGTAACTAAGGAAGTATAACATATTGTTATGGAATATTAGGGGTTAATTTTGTTTTCTATTTTAGCACATTGAAATCAACGTGCATTATTTTTAATTTTGGTTAGTCCTCACGAAACCTCCGAATGAAATCTCCTGGCACAAACACTGAAGATAGCTCATTAACCAATTTAATTTTCCTCACGATAGCCGAAGATATGAAGAAATCTTCTGTGGTATAAGCAACCCGTTTTACAGCTGTTTTTAGCCCTTTCGTCAAGACGAAACATGCTTTATTTCGTATACTACTTGAATGTGAAACAGGTAGCACATCTGTAAATCCCTGGCCAAGATCCGTCAACATTTCCTCAGTGTGTTGATGGTATCAAGCGGTATTAATTTCTCCGGGTTTTGGGGGTTACGTTCCACTGTGCACCGGTCGAAGACACAAGTCAATAACCATTAAGACAAATCTGTAGAGCACCTCGTTGATGGTCAGTGACGCAATAACTATGACGTGTCAGGGCTCTTACTTTTGCGATTGACTGTAATCGGATGGTTGAAAAGCATGACTGTACACAATCTCAGTATTCATTATCAAGCATAGGTTATCGCGAGCGAACGAAAAGTTCTCCGTCATGGCTAGTAAGTCCCCTGCTAGCCCCTTCAGTTTCCCGCGCATTACCATCAATAGTGGCAGTCTGCCCTCACTATTGTGTTCGCAAAAGGATCTCAATCAAGTTCACTTACCACGGACACCAGTTTGCCTTTCGCTGTCACTGATTACTATGACAAATAAGTTCTAATATGGAAAATGAAATATTTAGTGAATTAATTAATTTCCTAAATTGTTCATAAAATACACATGTATTGACGATCAACACTATTGTTGTTTAGCAATCAAATGAAGGCACATAAAACCAGATTAACTCAAAATCGGAAATTTATGGGTTAATATATTTCAATTACTAAATCTTCTTGTTTGGACATTTTCATACTAGATTGCAGCCCAAGCGTAATATAAAATTTTTATTATATGCTAAAAGATATTTTAGTAAGTAAAATGTTCTTCCAATTCTTGTTAAACATTAATAGCTAATCAATCCCGTAATAATGTGTAACAAGGTTTGGCCGAAAATTTCGGGATTGATTAGCTATTAATGCTCAGAAATAAAAATTGGTATTTTTAAGAAATTCTTGGCATTTAAAAACAATGTTTACATTTAAATCCCTCTCTGCTTAAAATATATACATTCATTTTAATAGTATGGCATTCTACTCAAGATAGGGTTAAACTAGGAAACAAACAACAATAAGCTAAACATTTGTGTGGATGCAAAGAAACGTGTCAGAAACACCACTCTAAAGGTTCCAAAAATCCGACCATTGCTTTTCCGAAATATTGAAAGAAATATGTTCCATTTTGCCCACTAGGCTCAAATAATATGATAATGAAAATATATATTTGTATGTTCGACTAGGCGTCTATACCGCTTAACGTGTCCTCGCCAAACTGCGCACGAATATGTCTCATCACCCTAGAATGACAACTGTAGAAGTTTCAAGCCCTCTAATACCTACCAATGTCAGTGTTACCAATCTATTTTAAAGTTTTTCTTTTAATTTTCTATCTATTTAAAGTATTTACATTAAACTTGGCCTGATTATTCGTTACCTTATAAATATGGCTGTGATGTTAACATCGTCCAATTGCTCCAGTTTACAGTGTTGCCACGTTACTATAAAATGTAATAGTTATCAATTACTCTTACACCTTTTAACTCATCTGCAACAAATTTGTTAGGATAATTTCATGGACAAAAGAAAGACGACTGCTGGGTTCAACACCCGTAAGAAACTCAGTTGTCAGAATTGCCATCTTTTGTAACATTTAAATTTTGTCGGTATCTTATATACCAGTCGATTTTTCTCACTAAATTCTCCGATGAAGTATAAGGATGATTATATTGTTCAAAACCTCTAATCAGCTAGCTGCCAGTGTTGGTACTTTATTATAAAATTGATTTTTTGTCAAAGGTTTCTATATTTGCTTAACTTGTCCGTATCAAATTTTGCATGGATATTCTTCGTAAACCTTGAAAATTTATTATAGAATTTCCCATTCACAACCACCCTTTAACTCTGCCTTTTACGCACTACTCAAAATATATCAGCATGAAGTACTGCCTTGGTGCATAAATTCTGTCGGACAATAAAGGAGGTGTAATATCCCCTTTGAACTAATTATTGTTGTTGTTAGTATGTGTGCTGTCTAGAACATGTTAGTCGTATTTGAATCTTTGCCAGATTAAACCATCGATATTAATGCAGTTTTCTGCAAGTGATTGAACATGTAATTCGAATTTGAGAACGACAAAAATTTTCGGCACATTATGTTATTTTAGTTTAATGAGGTGTCTCAACCTCAGAGCCCGCCAAAATATTTATGCAATGTATGGTGAGAATGCCAGTGACAGGACTGTCCAAACTAGGTATGCTCGTTTCCGGAAGCGACAGTTTGACATGAACGTCGCCACACATTTTGGACGAAAATATTACTTTGATAAGGACCATTTGAACGCGTTAACTCATACGGATCAACATTAAACGACACGGTAATCGTCCACACAGATAGACTGTGATCACACAACTGTCAACAGACACCTGTAGTCCGTGGGGAAAGTGCATATATTTGGTGTGGGTTTCCCACATCCTCAGCAACAACAATGAAGGCCAACTCTTAAGCCACCTGTTTCTCCTTACTCGTTCGCCATCACTCTGTTCGCCAACACAATAAATCCTTTTTGTTCGTAATTGCACGGGTAACGAAAAGTGGTGTTTGTAAATCAACGTAGCATGCAGGAAACAATGGCTCAGCACGAAAGAAAACATCTCGTGTGAAAAGTGAACTGAATCCACGCAAGATATTGTTGTGCATTTGGTTGGACCAGGAATTTTCACCTTCAACTGCTCTCCACGAATGTGATAATAAATGCTTTGACATGTCAGACGCCATGTTGTTATTTTCCGTATGAACAACACAAGATCTCGCAGTGTACCCATGACGAAAAAAGTCCATCTGGGCCTGTGAAGGAGGTCTTACCACATCCAGAATAATACCGAGGCCTCGCGGCTTCTAAACATTATATGTTCCGTGCAGTGTCAAAGGTATTGCATAGCAGATGCTTCTCCCACGACCCGCCAGTAGTACACTTTTGGATTGATTAACACAATTAATTTTATCTTCTCTTCTCTTCGATTGATTATTTCTGAGCTCAGAATCCTGTAGAGATTTACCCAAAAGGGATCGCGAAGCTCCCTGAACCGTAGAAGGCAATCATGCAGAATAGTAGAGACTATATTAGGGATTAGTGTTCTGGATTAGTGGTTAGTTCTTGAATGGAATCGTAAGATAACCGATAGAATTTCTCCAAAAGTCCAATTTGTTCATTCCACAAATGCTTCAATATCGTTCAACCGTGTCAACACCAAATTTTAATCACATAACATGAGTAGCATACAATATTTGTGCATAGCAAGGGAATGATATTAAAACAGGTTAAAATATAATGTGATAAAAATGAGATCTTCAGGCAATATATATATATATTGTATATATATATATATGTATGGATCATTTACAAGTACGTATAGGAGTAGACATTTCTTTCGAAGTAGACCAGGAAAAACTCGTAAAAGTAAAAAAAAAATGTAAATAAGATAGTGTACGGAGACAAAATAAAACATATATATTTGTTCCAAGTACAATAACAGTCTCAGTGAAATAATACAAATAAGAAGAACCGGACTTGAAAACAAGGTGATCCATAAGGGTAATGGGATCATTAAGTAAATAACAGTTCGTAACTACTGTATGCTTTCTGGTTACGAAAATGACTCACTTCATCTGATTTTTCTGCAGGTTATCACTATGAGTGGGAATAGTCGGTTTGCCTAGTAATATCTCAGAATACGCGTTGGAAATTTGGTGCGCACGGATATAACTGTATTAATGTCATTGTGGAATATACAAAATAAACATTATGAAGGGCATATGATAGAGTTATAAATACTAGCGGGGCTGAGGGTGGGGGGCGATAGTAGCTTTTACAGGCTGTCAAACAACATTCCTGTGAAAGTTCGTGCCACGTTTAGTGAGGATCCGTTGAACGGTATAGAAGTCTTTAATAAGAAAATAATTTTATAATAAGGTGGCAACACCGACAGCTGGGTTGTTTATGGGTGTTGAACTCCGCAGCTGTCCTTCTAGGGTGCCGGAGAACCTTCATGCCAAATTTGGTGAAGAGTTAAATAGTATATATTTTCAACTATTACGTTTTATAATATGGTGGCAACACTGCTAACTTAGGTAATTGGGCACTGGTGAGCCCCACATAGTCACATTTGTAACTAGTTGAAGAATAGTCAGGTCAAATGTAGTGTAGATACTTTAAAAGGTATAGAACATTAGGAGGAAAATACTTGATAGTTAGCTAGCAACACTCACAACAGCGAGGTATTTAGGGAGCTTGAAAACACCACAGTTGTCATTCTAGGGTGGCAAGAAATATTCGTGCCAACTTTAGTGAGGATATGTTGAACCGTATAGAAGCCTTTGTCGAACAAACACATACACATACATATTTTCAGCATCGTACTATTTGAGAATAATAGACATAAAGAAGGCTTAAAAAAATAAACATTCGGGAGTAGCAATGGTCGGATTTTTTCGAACTTAAAGTATGTTGTTTGTGACACAATTTCTGATTCCCTTAAAAATTTTCAGCTTATTACTCATTTTGTTTCTCACTTTTCATGAAAATTTCGCTAAGACGAGACATCTGATGTTATTATGTGACGACATATGTCATCATTTCTAATGATGCCGCCATGACTTTCAGGCCATATATCTCCGAAACTAAGTAAAATTTTGAATTCTTCAGAGGAACACTTTTTCTTCTTTTAATGTAAATAATCATCGTCCAAAATTTGAACCATTATTTCTGACACACCTTGTATATATTCATAGTGTGAATATAGGACACCAAAAGCTAGACAACATATTCACCTTGTCATGTTTTCTACCAAATGAAATGCAGAAAAAAACGTCAATAAGATTTGACAGGAACGTAATAATGTCAATGAAACAGCTCTGAATTTATTAGATCTTTGTTATGGGAGTAAATGTTGCTCGCAGCTCTGGACACAAAATTGTAATTATCTCTGAATGTGAAATTTAAACGTGTCCGGTTTTCTGCATCAACAAGTTACTGTATATATTCACTGTACATATTATCTTACCTCGTTATAGCATGGAATATAACAGGGATTCTGTCTAAATTTCTGGTTCTGAGGGTTTAAAGTCAACACTGAGGGGCTAGCAGTGTTTTAATGGAATTTTAAACTTAAACAAAAAATAAGTTTCGGGCCGGTATTTCAAAATTTGGAGGGCGACACTTGCAGTTAGTGTGTTCTGTCAAATTCTCTGATCCATTAGCTTATACTGCAAACATTGTGTCTTTGTTTACAACTGAAAATATTTTATTTTCACTTATGTGATAAAACGGTAAAGTTTGCATGAAAAAATGATTACACTTTCTCCTTGGCGACTCCATTTGAAAAGATATACTTCAGTGTGTAATTTAGCAACCAACTGGACAACCAGAAATTCGAACAATGCCTTTTTTTCAACTTGTAGCGAAGAGATAATGCAGCTGCTAATTACTCACAGAAGCCTACGCACAATATTTCTTTTTTCTGACTCACGAGTAAAGTTAAAGTGACAACATACATGACAAAAGTTTTGAAAAAGAATAACAGACCCTCAGTCCTCCCTTGGAGACAACATTATTTTAGCTGTTTCCCGCTTGTCATGTTAAGCGTCTCCCCATGGATGTCTCTCCTCATAAGTGAAAGCTGCAATTCTGTTTGCTCTTCTTACAACGTTAGCCTTTTAAGCTCTACATATTATTACCTGCAAACAGTCTGATATTATGAACGTACTCAGAAATAATGCATAACCACCTTCATCACTTTTCTCTTTCTTAATGTTTGCGGTAAATAAAATTAGTTGAAAAATAACATTTACAACGAATATCTATCGTAACAGAATATCATACATGTTTACTAGATCATTAAACTAATACAAAATGTAGCCAAATATATGCGACATTGGAGAAAGAAAACGTATATTTTACATATATAAAGTTTATTTTTTAATCAGACGCCATCACGCGATGCTAAATGATGTCATTTCTTACTCGGGAAAATAAATACGGATTGCAAATCTAAAACATCAATTTCTTTAAAAAATAAGTAATTACAGTATCGGCGCAAAGGGGGGAGAGCGAGTTCCCTGCCCCGGGCCGCATGTGTCATGGGGCCCCGCTGCTGAACAGTGGGACAATATAAATAAATGGGACAAATTCCTAAAATTCAAGTTTCAAAAAAATCTCTAAAACCATCTAATGCTATAGTAAAATATCCAACAAACACTAAACTCAGTGGCGGCGATAATGTCTCCACGAGCCCCGCCACGCAGGGGGGCGGAGACGACCCAACAAACTAATAAACTATAACTATCCGATGAAAATAATATACCCCGATTTCACAAAAGTCACAGATATGTAATTTGTGCGAAATCGTAAGAGAAAGATGTTACAAAGGCACAAGATAGGTAAAGTGACTAAATAACACGGAACAATATTTTTTTTTGGGGGGAGACCCCCCCAAACCAATGTGGAACCAATTGTATTAGTACATCTTCTTCACCAACGAATAAAAAGTTAATTGGATCAAAGACCTATTTTATGAAAACATTACGAACGATAGTGTTCAACATAGGGAATAATAGTTTGAAAATTTGTAAACTGTATTATTTATTAGAATTACTTTTGGGGGGTCACAACCACCTAGAAGTAATTAAATAATCTCTTAATGATAGTTATTGTATCAATGATACAAAATAAAACAAGCATCAAGTTCAATGAAAAATACTACCTTTGAAAACATTGCTAGGGAAAGAAATAAATAAAAAGAAGAGCATCAGGGAAGTTATTGGAAAATTTTCTACGATTTAGTAACGCGTAAGGTATCGGACGTACTATCACAAAAAAACATAAATGATACATTTTCCTAGACGTACCCGCACAGCGTACCTGAAATATTACTACAGCAGGTACAAGTCAGATGTCCATTTCGAAACGAGTTCTTCTGCAGAAATTGGTAACTGAGGCACTGACATTATAGAGTTCGTTTTATTACTTTCGAATACATTAGTACGATTTTGTGATTCTTGTCAAAAGTCGTCAAATTCAATTTCGTGAGAAAGTAAAGGACATATACATAATTAACAGTAAAATTTGTATGGTAGACCGGGGCTATTTGAGTATAGTAAGAGAAAAGTCAACATTTCCCAAAACCGACGTACTTTAGAGTTTAAATAATTATGCCATAATCTACATACATTATTATAGTACAACATATTAAAGAATGAAGAACCTGTTACATCGTGGAAATTCTGAAAACGAATTAAAAATACAAATAGCAGAATTCGAGACTAGTATTAATCACTTGGCCATTCGGGTTGATCAGGGGGATATTTGGCTCTTTCGCTGTATCAAGATTATTTACATTAAACACATTAGCGCTCATGTATATTCTTAAATTATGCCCTTTTCTGTATAATGTATGAAAAACATAACATTAATAAACATTTCCCCCTCAACCTGTTTGTTTGAAAAACTCAAACCAGCTAACAAACACCTCTTCCTTAACTTAACCACTATCTGATAAGGAAACATGACAAGCCGGTGGTAGATGGTGGGATGTATTATCCAACTGCGTTGCAAGATACTATCACAATGACATTCTCGCCTCTTTAGACGCTAGTGGGAGCAACCATCTCTTTTTCCTCTTATTGGCAATGACCTTGCTTGGGTTGTTGTTAAGAGGAAACCCTGTTTCATCCACGTTGTATGTACGCTGTGGTTTTGTGTTGACACTAATCGTCGAAGTAGCAGATTCCAACAGTTAAAAAAAAGCACTCACTGCTTCCTTACAGCACGAGCTCTTGAAAGTCCCTCAGGTTTACGTAATGATAAGTTCGGATATCTTTTCATGAAACTTGAGAACCAATCTTCAGCAGCTAATCCTTTGTTTCTCCAAGGATGCGTAATTTGATTTATTATTGCATTATCTATGAACAGCTTTACGAATCGTTTAAGGGGTGCAGGCTAGTCCTTTTCCCGTGAGAGTCATAGTTCGCAACACGAACTCTTTCTCCTGTTCTTCTGTCAGTACTGTGGGGTGTCCTATGGCTTTCGGTTCTGCACTTTGAACTATTTCATCATTATCACCCAAGGTTAGTCTCAACAACTCGACCTGCACTTTCCTTCACAAAGTTTCAAAATTTACGTTGCAAAGCTGCGAGGCTCCACGTAAACTCAAATCACCTTTTGTTACACTTTGGATGGCCTTCTCCATGTCTTCATTATTTCATTCGTTGTAATTATGTTTTGATTTGTATGTCCGAACCATCTAAAAATAAAATTAAATATTCTGTTTTACATACATGCATCATGTAGGCTAAACCATAAATACAAAATTAAAATCCATAAGTTTAATAAATCCACATAAGTTTACAATTGACTCAAATATCCCCCATTGACTCAAATAGCTCATTTTTTTTTACTCAAATAAACCCCTTGTGCACTTGCTTACGTAGGAATGTACTACTTTCACATGGGACAAAGGAGAGCAACAAAAACGGTGTTTATAGCATACAGACGTTCTGTTTTACACGTTACTGTAATAATTTTATAAATATGTGCATTTACAAAGGTTCAGCATCTTATATCATACAGCCACTATTTTATATCAGAGCAAAATATGAAGTATTGCAACTCACCTTGCTCAGAATAGTCGCAAATTCACAGCAACTGATAAGAAAGCAGCAGATCAACAACATACACATACACATTAGAGTAAATTGTATATCTTTAGCACATAATTTTCGTGTCTCCCTCACGACCCCGAATAAAATCTTCTGGAAGAAACACTGTTTGTTTTGTACCTGGAGATACCTCATTAACACATTTAATTTACCTCACGATAGCCGAACTTATGCTGAGATATAAACAAATTGTTAAAGAGCTGTTTTATTAGCGTTTCCGTTAAGATGAAACATGGTACCCTTGTACTACGTGCATGTGAAGCATATAAAACATCTGACCAAGGTGTAACTAATATTTACTTAGTGTTCAAACGGTATTTATTTCGCCTTTTCTTGGGGTTCGGGGGCTCGTCTCACTGTGCTCCGGTCTCCATACGTGAATAATTGCTCTTTAAGATAAATCATTACAGCAGCTCGATAGTGGTCGGTGACCTAGTAACTATACCGTCTCAGAAATGTTACTTGTGCGCTTGCCTGTAGTCGGATGGTTGAAAAGCATGACTCTCAACAATATCAATATTCATTATCCTGCATAGGTTATATCGAGTGAACGGGAAGTTCTCCGTCTTGGCTAGTGAGTCCCGCGTAATTTCCCTTGTTTTCAGAAGGTATCGGAATAACGGTGAAGTAGGATATTAAGGCCAATAATAGGAGTCAGCGCTCACGATTGTGTTCGCGAATGGTCCTCAAACAAATTAACTTGTAACAGTTGCCGCATCACGATTAAATTTTCTTTGTATGTATGTAGTTGTATGTCTATCTTTTTTATTAATGTTAGTCAAAATTAATTGAGTTAATATGCAAACAGGATGCGTGAAATAGATTTATTAAACTTTCCATCAATACCACAGTTCTGAATTTCTTTTTTTATCCCATTTTTTTAAAGAAAGAAATCTGGTTTCACAAAAGAGGACATACCGGATGTACCTATAATATTTCGAGAACACCTTGCTGAGAACCCGATAGTTATTAAACAAAGGTAATGATGTGTACAGTTGAAGAAGTGAATAGACAACGACACTCCACGGAAGGTGTTAATGGACCAACTTCGCCTGTTTGTCGCAGAGAACTCTACAATGGAGACGCTATGTCTGGACTTCGAAGATGGCAAGATCCTACGAAGTGACTTGAGGACACGTACACTTTTAGCACATCATTAGTATCTGGAAAATAATTTTTGGAGGAAAACAAGCTACCTGAACTTGCGATCTCTGCCAACCAACCAAAACCTTTATTTTGAAATTTTAGAATGAAGGAGAGGAGGAAAATGTGGGTCAGGAAGACAGCACGGGAAACGGAACTTGAAAGAGTCAGTCGAATCTCACATTTTGAAAACACCACTTCGGGAGTGAATAGTAACTAAGTTTTTTTTTCGTTACGTGTGCCGTGCTTAAGAGACGTAAGTATTTTGTTCGATGTGGGAAATATATCACAGGATGTGCGGCTAATCCTTTATAAGTGCCCCCGTAGTTGCAAATCTCTTCGCTGTCTCGTTCAATCTGTAACTTCCGCACATTTGTTTGTTTATTTACCGTGTTATTCCTCGAGATGTTGGCTGTGCGACATAGAGACATATTATGTGTATACCATGACTGCAGTCTGAATTGGACTACAACGCATCGCAAACTCAACAGGCAGAACCATGTGTCTCCAGAAACCCTGTTGTATTATCTACTGTCAGTTGAATGGAAATCGCATGGACATCAAAGGTGTCTATCTTCATGGACGCCACCAGGTACGATCCCAGTACAACAGAGCACCAAGACATCCTTGGTGGCTGTAGCGTCAACAAAAAAGGTAGGAGCTAATCATTCTTCGTTCGATGGTCCAGTGAAGCATCCAGGCCAGTATGTAAAAGTACGAAAGAAATACAAGATTTCCTCGGTAACCCTCACGGTATACGGCGTATAGTTACACGCATCGAGCAGCTGCGTCTTTTTTTTCCCTTCATTTAGTTTTGTTCTGACGTTTTTTTTTTTCAATGCAATAAAAGGTGGACCACCACCGACTGACTAGAGTGCTGTGAAGGTTTGTTGTCTTTCCCGTGATTAGAACTAAAGCTTCCGGAGAAGTAACTTGATTCAAGGCCACGGACGCCTTCCACCCATTCTTTTAGAAAACATAATTTCATTTGGAACTATGCTAATATTTCGTTTGATGGCAGTGACTAAATGAGAAAGTGTACTAAACCTTTATTTTAACTGTTCATTTTGAATCATCCATGAATTGTTCTGCTATTCAACATGCATCGATCGAGAAACCACACCAACTTGTCAACATGCACTAAAAGTTAAGAATCACTTTTGTCCAGGGAATTTGAAAAGAACAAACCATTAACGGATTTCATATGTGTATACTACTTGGTTTAGGTAAAAATAGAGCATTCATTCATTGTTTTGTTTACTAATGCAGATGTGTCCCGAATCACAATGATCGTATAATATAATCGTATGTAATATAGGAATGGATTAGGTTCCTAACTTGTTTGTAATTAATGTCTTGAGAGGATAAATGCTGTGTTCGAAAATACGTAGGTAACAAAATTTAAGCAACCGACTGTATGCATTGTTCTAGTTTTTATAACCAGCGTAAGCTTATATCCAGCGAAAATAACTATTGTTTTTAGATGTGTACACGACGTTTTAGCTCATTTTTTTTAGTCTAGCAAATTAACTTTCGGAATCTGTCTAATAGCAGCTGAACGTGTCTACCTCATTTAATTACGATAAATATAAATAAATTCCTTATATTGACGTCAATGTTTTGTCTATGTTAAGTGTAGATTACTGGCCAGTAAGCTTCTTAAGTGTTCTAAACTCTTTGTCTATGGTAATCATTATTTTATTTGTATGTAGTAGTAAGGTTAGCTGTGTGCGAGATCTCAAAGCTATGTATATCTAGTGTCATATAATATGTATGTGTGTTATTATTTCGTAAATTTTTCTCATTCATGATGATCAACAGAGGAGATTCTTTTTTTTCTATATTCTCCTATTAAAGAATTTTGTTCGTTTAGACCGTAAGAATTAAAAACATTCTAGCTATTCATTAATCCCCACTATCTATTCTGATTTCCAACTCTCACGTCTCTTTCACGTCCTTTATGTTCAAGCTTTGTACGAGACTTCTCTAGCCCATCCCGATCTTCTTTCCAGGAGAATTTGTTATGTCACAATTCTTTTTTTTACATTAGTCGGAGGAAAGTAAAGGTTAAAACGCAACGTTGCAAATAAATTTCTATAATTACTATTCTAATCAAATAAAGTTGCCAGCCAGGTTGTTAATAAGACATTTTTATCGCTGTAGTAAATAGTTAAATGTTTGTGCAATATTTAATTCCCCTTTCTAGCCACTAGTTGTTCTAATTGTTTGTAATGTTTTGGGAAGCTCGCTTAAATTGTAAATTTTCACATAAAACATGGCAGCCCAATGCGAAATAGGCCAGTTGGCCACTTTATCATTCACGTTGTTTTCGGCAAAGCAAATTGAAATCAGTGAAAAGAGAAGCTGAAGACATATTTTGTTATGTATCATTAATGTAAGTTCAGAATTGTTCGCATATGAATTGCTTTTGATTGTCGTTCTCGGTAGGCTGCGATAGAACAGGAGAGATTATTCAATATATTGAATCTGCTAATTATTGTATTCTAACAGTTTCTTTTTCTCTATGGCTAGAAGAGAGGGACGAGCAGTTTGTATTACTTGTGCAATCAGTTTAATCATATACATGTTCAGGTTTTCATTTTCGGAAGTTGTCACAGTCGAAAGAAAAGAATAACATATATCCAATGACCAGTCATTTTATTGGCATCAGAAATGCTTCTGTATCACGTTAATTTCTTGTTTGTTTTCGTTAAGTTTGATAAAGTTTATTCTGTTTTCCCAAGCATCTGTTTCATTTCTAGTTAAAACTCTATACCTTTTTTTTTATCTCACGTCACTGCAAGTGCGATCTTCAATTGCACTACGGATAGGAAATTTGGATTTTGTTCTTTTTCAGCTTTAAAGTGCAAAACTTTGTCATTATAGAAAACTCTTAGGGACGAGTTTCATGAAATTCATCTTCCAGGAACTAGGTTCGAAACCCGTTCATGCTCTTTCACGCATGTTGTCAGTTTATCCGTTTGGTGGGGAAGCAGCAGGTTTCGCATTTCGTATTGCTGCCTTGCGGGAAGTAATAGTGAATTTCATGAAGACTCCGCCCGGTAGTGAAAACTAGAGTAATCTTTTTATTTACAGCCGTCCAGCATGTGTCTTTGAACGCGACGTTTCGTCACCCTGCGCGTCACCATTCGAACATAGATGTATTGTTATTTTTTTTCTTCATATTTCTCTACTAGGCCCGCCTACTTATTCCTCACTTCCTATCCTACTTAATGTATCGGCCAGCCCCCCTATAAACCCTGGAGCCGTTCGGAGAGTGCTGGTTCCGATTTTCTTGTCGATTTTGGAATTTATTGAACCCTTTCTAAAATTGAGTTTGTCATCATCTGTGCGTGCTTGCCCCAAGCACAAGCAGTGGTTACACACTTGCCCTGGTCCCTAGATTGCCTTGCGTCACCACTGCATATGTAGTACACTTTTGTACATATTAGTGAAAGAATAGCTAACAAACAAAGACATCGAAAAGACAATAAGTAAAAATACACAAACACAGCGTTATTGAAGAAAATATAAAGAAAATATGGAATTATATGAACCTCAAACCAAAGATGATATTATATAAGAAGATAATAAGCACGTGGTTAATATGAACCAAACTATATATCTCAGAAGGAAATACGTGGAAATATTCAAATATTTAGTCTGCAACAGTGGCGATGTTTCGTATACGTGTCTGAAGAAAGGTAATTTTTTAACTTTCATTTTGGAATGACATAAACGTATTATAACGTAAGTGTAATTCAAAGGTTATGCTAAAAATAATGATAATCTTAGTTTGAACATGCATTAAATGGGGATACATGTGAAAAATTACGGCATAATAAATTTACTCATAATTGAAGTCAAGCACTAAACAGTTGAATGCCTCCCATTATTGTTTCTATAATATTTCAGAAGTGTATCCAACCAACAACAAATGCTACTAATTGGACAAATGTGATTAATTGTGTTCCGAGTATAACAGTCAGAAAATGTGGCACACTGCTTGTACGAAAATCTGTACTTTGAAGTAGAGTCTGTTCTTGACGCTAAATGTTGGTAATATTTCTGCTTTATCGATGTAAAGTAGCAACTACTGAAGGTATTTTGGTAGGGAACACTGGGGCTAGTTGGTACACGTTTACATTTTTCGTGAATATGCTCAAAGTACTGAGAAATTGTCTGGTGTAGTCTGTTGTTCTTCGTTTATGCCGTATTCAATTTTGGTTGCTTTAACTTTCCATGGGACTGAGTAACACTAAAAGACAACAAGAAGGGACACATGTTGCAACACGCCCAATGTACGGGGCATGTTGCAATACTACATGGGACTAGTTGCAACATTAACACATATTGAAAGGAAATTTCTATTGAAATAATATTAATCTAATATTACCATATGTGTATTTAAGACTATTTTACTGACTACGCATAGTCTACTAACTCACTAAACTAAACAGATTGATCTAAAATGACATAAAAGTATGATATGCTTGTTAAATGACTCTTTATAAGTCAAACAATTAAACCTGAGCATCTGGAAATTTGTATTTGAAAGTGGTGCGTGGCAGTCTTTCAGGAAGCATTACTATCGCAAAGAAATGTCTTACTAATCATCATCATTAAGACTGACGTCTGAAGTGCAGTTAACGCAACTGCAACGTGTTCCAACACTCCCCATACCTTATTGTTGCAACGTCACCACTAGAATAAAATTAAGTTCTTATACTTTTCTGCACACTCGCTATTTAAGTATGCAGAGGAACAACAACATCCGCATATTAGAGTTCAATAATACATTATTCATCTTGTAAATAAGAAAAGCATATGCAATAAGAGAATCCCGATATACGAGTAATCACTGCGCTCATACTTCTGTAGAAATTACTTACATGTGTGGAAAAATATTTTTACTTCTAAAAATTTGGAAACCTTAGCAGTTGTCTTCGAACAACATCTAAATACTCACTCCACAATGGCAATTTAGAACAACCTTGGGAGAGAGCTCTCACTTTGAGAGCATGCCAGAGAATTAGCAGTGTTGCAACACTCCCGATGTTGAAATTTGCCTCAGTCACCACTACTAAACTAGTCACACGTTACCACAGTTCACTGGAAATAGAACCAGAAACAAGATTTCTAACATCAAACAAAATCTTGTTACTTATAATAACCAATGAAAAACTACAATGGAAATTGAAATACGTATAAAAGGATGAGTCAAGTAACACATATATGTTTTATAAGGACTGGACTGAATGGCTTAATTTTCATAATATTGAAGGAAAGGAAGAAAGGTTAATTTGGTCAGAAATACTTTTATTAGTGTTCTTACTTGAGACAATAAAAACTTCACAAAATGAGATTGTAGTTTCTGACTGCTGTATGATAAGTGAAAACACTCAATGTAAGTTGAAATATTAAAACTGTTATTGAGGAAACATTTTTATCAAGTTTCTAGCATATATACTTTATACTGTATCGGGACTTTCTTCTCAATGGCAGGTAGACTTAACAGCAAACAAGGGGGCCCGCGGTGCCCTCTTGCAGAAAAGGGGGCTTACCCAAAACTTCACACAACGTGATCAAACCTAACCGGGAGACAAGCCTACATTATGCCATAGGAGAGGGCAAAAACGAAAAAAAAAGAGAAAACTGCTATCGGCCCTGAAGACAGGGAAGGTACCTACCCATCATCACCCTGCTAAAGCCAAGGACCATCGAAGAAAGCACACACTAGTCTAGTACCATGAAGCATGCATGCAAGAACCCCGAAAGAAGTGTAAAAACGAAGAAAGTTGGCAAAAACAAAAGATGAGAAAAAGGTCCTCAAAAGAAGGGCGGGGCACAGGCGAGAACACCCCACAGGAAAGGAAAATACAATACGCTGCTTTAGTGACCTAATGCAACTAGGCCCCAAAAGCGCACAAAGCTCAACTCAGCCGCGCACTAGTTAACATTTTAAACAAAATTTAGGTAACTTAACTAATTTGACTATTCCCTACTGTTTGTTAAAGCTTCGGATGAAAATATCAAATTTAAAATTCATATGAAATTACTTTCTCATAAACATATGAAATTACACGTCGCAGACTGAAATAGAGAAAGGTTGATAACCTTACAGCAATACCATAGTAATGGTAAACTACCTAATTCTTAATGAAATCCTTGACACAAGGAATATCTGGTAAACTGTACTTTCGTTATACTTACAAATGAAAACGCAGTACAAAAAGACTGATTGCTGAATTTCTTTTTTTTTAAAATAAGAGTTTCTGAATAGAATATTTTACCACACCACAACGTGTTTTTAAGATGCTGTTATTTTCACATATACAGTACAAGGATAAATTGATTATTTACATAAATGCAGAGATAAGAATGCCTAAGAGAAAGATAAGAATGCACACATTTATTTTTCAAAAGATTACGTTACTTTTACTTTTCAAATGTGGTAGACATTCTACACTTGAGCCCAGTTAAACAAAATTTCCGAAATCATCGAAGCATAACATTTCTTTCTAGGAAAAAGTTAATTTAACAGATATTGCTACTGGTCAGAAATTACTTTAACATTTCCAAAAACATTGTCAAACATTTCCTATGTAATTTCCAATTTTAACCTTAGACAACCTAGCCTTCGTTCTCATAATACAAACATGATATAGCTAGGTTAGGTGTCAATTTACAGACCAAATCTTTATGAGCGAACTCGCTTTCGGTTTGCAAACTCAACGAAGAAGTTTCAAATTTTTGTTTACCGAAATAAAACATTTTAAATCGTTAAATCTTGCATTTAATAACAGCCGGACATACTGCAGAGATTTCGAGCAATTTAAAATCGTACCAGTTCCGTAAGGAGCAAACAAAAAATCTGAGTGCAAAAGAACATGTATTTGAAAGGTAGGATCAGCTATAGTGCAGTGCAAGGTGTAATTTTCAACAAATTCGAACCAATGTTAAAATTATGTAATTTCGACATCTAAACACATGTGAAACAGACTTGGGTTTCAGAGAAATAAAGAGGAATTTTAAGATATTATTCATACGTTACCTTATAGTAAAACCGACCCCCGACGCCTGCCAAATTAAGCGGACATCACCATTTCTTTCACACATGCTTGAACAAAAACAAAATATCACTAACGTGCTGAAGGTGCACAAAATCACTTTGACACTGAAGAAAAGGGGGCTTAGAACCACAAAAGAATATATTTTATATCTATTTAAGGAAGACGATGAAACACACTGCATACCACATATATCACAGAAATCACCTCATACATTGATAAACCACACAAATTCTTCTCTTCGCACACTTCCATGGGTACCTATAGTGGACGATACAAACTCCAACTACCGAAAATCGATTCTCAGCTTCTATTATTATTCTCAGCTTCTTCTGAAGAATACCGCTTCCTAAAATTGATATATTCTTTCAGAAAAGTCTGCTTTATATTTAAATAAAATTTTAAGCATTGTGCTGCATTATAAATTAGCTTTGTATGCAATTTTCGGAGACAGCCTTTCAGGTGGAGCTTTTCGTACTCAACTACCATGTTTTAACTACTGACTGGCCTCAGCCAATCAGAGAAGAGATCCGAGAGAGACAACAAGGATGAAAGGGTGTGTGACCTAACCACCAAAATGTCGACGAAAATAAAACAACAATCTGATCCTTTAATTTGTTCTTGAATATTAAAGAAATAAAGACAAATTATTGAACAAAATAATGTAAAGCATATACAAAGAAATATTAAGTAAACATGAAGAAAAAACAATAATAATAAAATCCCGCCAATCAACAATGAGATAAATAATCTAACTGGCTCGGCTTCTTTGACATTATCACAAATAAACACTTTGGAATTGCCGAATACGAAAAATATAACCGATAAAGACGAGCGAAAAAAAAAAAGACACATGCTAAAAAGGGGAGAGGGTAAGAAATGTTGTGACCAACTGAAAATGTGTCACCACAACTTCCTGTCTGGAACCAGATGTTCCCTTTGAACTTAAATTTATTTTAATGCCTTTAAACATTTATTTTTCTGGTCGGTGTAGGGTGAGGATGAGGATGTCGGAAGGAGACGGCCAGAACATACACGTTTTCTTAAAGCGTTCACATTCCCACGAGTTACAATTTACTGTGTACTGTGTATAAAGAACAAAGCAGAATTATCATGAGCCTTTTTGAAATCATAGACCTGGATTTATCCGGCTGGACGTTTCGAAGCAAATTGTTTACTCGATTCCAGATATTATTATTGTTTTGCACGTAGCGATTTGTTGAATACCTATCGCCCATCATTATGGATAGTGGGAAAACAAAATATTAAAATTGAGTGTTGTAAGAAAAATCGCTAAGTGGGACACAAGAATCAAATCTGTAATCCTGCCAGCAATGGGTATCAGGTTGAAAACGCACATTTGAAGTAAAGAAACAAGATACTAGAATATTATTTATGAAGGCTTATACGGAGACGAAATGTGGACAGTTTTTAGTGGAAGATGAATTAGAAAGAATTGAAATGTAGTTTGGATTTACAGAAGCATGATGTGAATACATTGCATAGAGAGTTATGATTAAAGAGTTTTACTAAGGCGTAATCCCGCAATATTACCCTGGGAGAATGAACGTTTATTCCCATCTACTTCTCCAATCGATATACATGTTTAAAATAATATTTAAAAATACATTTTTCAGGCAAGAAAACTTAAAACTACTGTAAATTCGTTTGAAAAGAATAAACTATGACATTCATCTGCGTGCAATTCAAGGTATGTAAATATTGTTCTTGTATCACCTAGTGTGTCAAATCGACGTGGGTAGTAACAACTATGAATTACATAGATTACAGAATATACATTCGACGCATATGGTTTTACAATAAATATATTTACCCAACTTAAGGCACATGCAGAGAAACGTTGAAACAGGTTACTGACGCACACATAACTACTTGAAGAACTCTCGGCTATCTACACAATTGAAACACTCATCGTGGTCAATAGACAAACTCAAGGAAAATCCACGTCGAATGTATGTATAGGTAGCGTTTCAGGGGTAAAGAGGAAATATCTATGTGACGGCACATTACACAAAGATGGTACAGAATGATAGAACAACATGGGGAGGGCGGGTTAGTGACTGCAATACCGATGGACTACATCGAGAAAAAAGCGTTGAAGAGGAGGACCATACTTGGAATTGAATTAAAGTGATTTATGGTTGTAGGCATGTTTGGCTCAGGCAGGGAAAGGATAGAAGAGAGGACGAGTAAGTTTCGGCCAGAGCCTTACTTACGATACCGGCATTAACCTGGTGAAACTTAGAGAAACCCAGGAAAACCTGCCAAAATAGGCAATCACCGGGTTCGCGAACTAGTGTGTCTACCTATTGCCGATCTGAAGTCCATGACATTACCGGTTGTACCATGCCTAGCATATTTTGTATAACAAATAATTAGATATTTCGTGACCGTAATTCTAAAATCTCCTATTTATGATTGAGGTAATTTTTCAGGAAAAAGAAAAAAGGCGTAAGATTACAACTATATGACAGGCAGTGGTCTAGACATCTGTAAAGCAAAATCCGAATCCAAAATACTCCGTGTCAAAAACGAAGTAAAGCTACCAAGCAGTACGAAAAGAGAGATGTTTCAGCATATGGAAGTTTTGATGGATCAAATGAACTTTTCTTACACTGCTTACATGACTGAGATTTGTTTCAAGAACTTTACCAACTCTCTGGTAATTCTTCTGGCACCTAATTAAACACTGTACAGTTCGATTAAATTCCAGACCAGTTCGCCAAGTTCTTGAAAGAATCCCAGTCATGTTAGCAGTATAAGAAAATTTCATTTGTTCCACAAAATTTAGCTAAATCGGTATGAGAGCTACTTGGGAAAGAACTTGGCCAATTTTATATATAGCAAAACTTCCATATGCTGAAACATCTCTCTTTTGCTACTGTTTACAAATTTCTCTTTCTTTTTTGACATGGAGTGTTTTAGATTCGGATATCGCAACTTTTTGTAAATTTAATTTTCTATTTAGAGGAGTAGGTTTTGAGGGTTGGTGATAGTTAGGGGTAGGTTAGCTGTTGCTGCTACTCGTTTCTGAAAAGATCACGTTGAGACAATTTCAACGATATGTAACATACTATATATAGTATCACTTTATTTTAAGGGGCACGTTGGTTCTCCTTAGTATGTGTTTGGACTTTTCTGGAGCTCTGCATGTTACCCCCTAAGCATGTGTTAAATTTTGTATTTCTAGCTAGTCGGGAACATATCAGGACATGTAGATTTATTTTACAATTTTAGGGACTATGTGCCCCCCTAGGGGCCGCATCCCAGATTTAGGACTTTTCTGGAGTTTTGTATGTTACCCCCCTAAGTATGTTTAAAGCTTTGCATTTCTAGCTAGTCGGGAACATGTGAAACATTTATGTCAGGGAGTGAGTGGTTATTACACGAAAAAAAAACGATTTGGGGGGGGGGCTTGTAACTCAGCACCCCATAAACCCTTTGGCTTGAGATGTGGTAGTGTAATAGAATAGCTTATTGGTAGTAAACGTTGGTAATTTGATGTTACTGTGGTAATTAGTAAGTAAGCAGTGGTGTCTTGAAAATGGTAATTTAGCTCTCTTGTTCGGTCTTTTTTAGTGCTTCGTGTAAAGCTACTTGGCACCTCACGTGTAGTCGGCTTGGAAATTAGCTGCGTGCACGGTCGCGCACGCTGAAAGGACATTTCTCGAAAAGACGATTTTGCGCACATTGTCAACAAATGACAGGGTAATTACTCTTCCTTGATCGACTGAAATTAGAAGAAACACGTTACAGGCACATAGATGTATATAACAAATTTGAAATCCTCCTTACATACTTTCGCAGTGATAACAACAAAGTAGATCATGGAATTCTGGTCTGATACTGCACAGATCATCAAGCTTTTTCAAGCAATTGGTGACTTCACAAATATGCTTTGTCTCAAAGCCATCTCAGTCAAGTATCATACGGTAGACACCAGACGTACATAGAACTCTAAAGAAACTCTGAAGAAGCATAAAGAAGATGAAACAAGAGGAAGTTTTCATCGTAAATATAACACAAGAATTACTGTCTTCTACAAGTCTGAAAGTATCTCATATATTCGGAATGGTAGGGAGCCTTTCCTGAGTTCATTTTCACGACTCAGTGAACACACTGCAATGAAAGGGAGATATTGCTCTTATGAACTCTCGGAAGTTTTTGAGAACATTTATTTTCAGGGAAGTGTGAAATATAGTCATTTTTTCTTGTATTTTGCGTTGTAACAGGAGATAGAAGGGAAAGATGAAGACAATCCTCTTAAGAACTCCTCAGGCAAGAAAAGGTTTATTTCGGAAGAACGCTGACAGGCAAGAACCAGTCTCTCCTAAATTAAGAGCAGAATTGAAAGAGGTTATTATGTTCCATCATGAGAACAAGATACAATAACAGCCAAGGATAATAGTAATTTAGGTTATAGACTAAATTTTCTCTGCTTTCAGATCTTTTAAATTAATTTTATCCCCATAGGCATTCAAGGCTCAGGACGAAATAGGGGAAGGTAAATGACATAGGAAGAGTTGGCTAAGACATAATTTGAAGGTACCATCCAGGCATTTGCCTGGTGTGACAGGAAATGTTTTGGAAAAACTCTAAGTAAAGATGGGCTTGCTTTCAGAACTATTTGAGAAGTTAACAGAGTAATATAATTTATAACTGCTATGACCAGGTCATATTGTATAATGTGGAATATTCAATGTTCGCGCTGCAAGAATTTCTAAAATCTTTTTACCCTCATGTTTCTACTGAAAACTTTCGTTGGCAAGAAGTAAAAATCTTGTTTCGCACCGCCTTTTTGTAAACGCGAGCACTTGTTCGTGTGCTCAGGTGGGTGAACTGGCAACATTGTATACTTAGAAGGAATATCCTCGTAAGTATATAATGTTTGGGATAGGAGCAGTCCCTGATAGAAGTATTAAAGAAAAATGGAAATGTGCCACTATACATCTGATATAGTGAGATCAGTTGCTAAAGGGTTAAAAGGTTAGAGGGAATGTAACTATCACCGAATGTGAACTCCAAGGACATAAATAATATTTTTTCTTAATGCCACAGTGGGAGCTGTAAAGGAAACGATTGAACCTCGTGGTCCAGAAGTTTCTTTTACAAAAGTTGAGCGCTCGATATTCTCTGCGGCGGAATTTGAATTGCATTTTGTGAGTGCAAATGGTGGAAATAGAGGTCCAGGATAGTAAATATACTATTATATGTATATCCACTTATGAACGCTGTACCAACCAACCAACATTATTTTATTTATTTTGTAGAAGCTATTGCAACAGATGTCAACTTACTGGCGAAGAAATCAAGTGCAGACGTTATATGAAACACTTCTGGGATGGTCTTATATACTTCAATAATCTAAACCATATGTACATCATAGAGGTTCGTGAGAGGTGCAGCCCAGGTACAAGGATGTAAGTCGAGGAAGCTGCAACTACAAGAAATAGTTTGCACTGACGCTATACATATGGACCAAGACTATTTCTGCGGGTGTGTAAAAATTCTTACTGTTCAAGCGTGTTGTCCGGCATGTTACTATTGAGCAATATTGTGGATGGCCTGTGTTAGACATTCTTATATTAGAGGTTACAGTATGCATTGCATTTAAAGTGAAAAAGATTGACTATTCCAATACGTAAATTGTGAGCCAATATTGCATGATTACAGTGTCAAAAAGTGTGTTACGTAAACACACAAACTTAACCGTGTTGTATAGTGACCACACAAAGCCGTAGGTTGTTCGCATTTTATGTATGATGATAGGCCTAGTTACGAGGGTTTGTGTAATTGAGTTGCCTTACTCACACAAAATTTGCATGTCTCTAATTATACAGATATTAGATGTTACAGGTATTTTACAATTAGTAAGTTCAGATTGTGCATTTGAAAGTATTCAATCTTACGGACAGGTTTCACATATGACTACAGACAATAATAGTAAGGTAAGTGTTCCGGTTATGGCCCGGGTATCCAATATGGCCCACCCCCAGATCTCTGCAGCTCTCCGTTAGTGCTACTAGATGTCCCCATAAATTATATCCTCATGACAAGAACAAAGCATTTTTTCGCGAATCATTTGTTTGCGAGTGGCGTGAGCGGCAGCAGCTCCAGTTGAAGTGGCATATTGAGGGAGAAAATATTTTGCTAATATTTTAGCAAAGTAAGTAACGTTTCGTTTCAGTATCTATTGTTGAAACCTAATCAGTATAATTAGTGGATAATGTAGCTGTGCTAGCATACATGAACATAAAATGCGTGTGACGCAATGTATTTCATTGTGTTACTAGCAGGCTCTAGAAACAGTAAATAGGTCAATAGTGCGCAATATGGCCTACCACCACATTGGGCAAAATGAAGCCATAACTGTTTAAAATGAAAGAGTTGAGTATTTGAAATGTTTGAACTGAACACTCATTATCATAATACTTAGTAAATAAAACGAAGATAATGCCAGGTAATAAGGGATATATCAATTCCAATACGAAAAATAAGAAGATTAAAACCAAAACAAAGAAAGTATCATCACTTTTAAAATGACCAGAATTTCAGCTACTGCTTCTAATAGTTGTGAAGAACCGACACAGAGTTGCTCTAAGACTTGTGAATCTTGGTTTTGTTACCTGTGTTAGGCATACAAGGTTGCAGACATGCATGTTTGCGTGACGTAGCACATATAAGTTCACGAAGAGCTTGTTGGAATCATCGCTAAAAATTACGAACCATTTTTCTCCCTCATGTGAGACGGGACGTTCTAAACTTCTTCGTCTGTGTTACAATTCTTATTTAAGCATTTTTTTCTTCTTGTATATTCACTTCTTTTTCACAAGTTTTGGCATTTAGTGTTAATACAATATTCTTCGTTTAGCAATGTCATGTAAGGTATATATCCTTATAATGTATATATCTCAGTATGTAGCATATATGAGTAATACAGAAAGATACACATCACTTTTGCCAAACGCTCTTATTTTTTTATAGCGGGCCATGTTATGAATACCATATCGTCCACTTGCAACATTTTAGTTTTCGATTTATTATATTTATACGTAATTTATAGGAGGAAGATTATTTTTTCATTTGTATAAATAGTCTCCCAACTTGATGGCTCAGTCCATTCGCACGAATAAATAGTCTATCTTAGTGAAAAATGCACGAAGTTAAGGTGAGCCATATTCCGACCCCCTGTCTTAATTTTTTATATGCTTTTAATTTTGTGCGGAAACAAAATCATAAATATACAGTTTGTCAGAGTCCCAATGGGCTGGAACTCTGTATGTGAGATTCAGTTCGATTAGCTTTGGTTTGATTTAATTAAACTTACGGGCATTCGTTGTATATTTGATTAAAATTTATGCTTGACATATCTGGGTCTAAGTTCGTGCTCAGGTCCAGGTCCAGGTAGTATTTGGGGAAGGCGAGTCTGTCATCCTTAGGTTATAGTGTCGTGGTTCAATCGGCCCACAGAAAAAAAACAACACTTTTTCCCAGGATAGGTATTTAAATTTCTCATCCTGTCGGTATCTAGGAGGTAGGAATAACTTCCAACGAATATTGTATGTGACGGATAGTAAATAAAGGTGAACGTAAGCAAACGCAGCTCCATACAAAAATGGTTTAAGTACATAAATATAAGACGATTGTCCCTGTTAATACCCTAGGAAAGAAATATTACGTTGAGATGTACAAACTATTCATTTAGAGGAGCAACACAAACGTATTGTGATAGACTGTGAAAACCTTTGAGCTCATTATGTGTAATTTTCATTCTTATGATTGATGTACTTGTGTTGTTGTATTTAATTGTAGTAGTAACTTGTGAATTTTCTATTCGATCAATAAGATATCTGCTATTGATTTGTTAACAAGAGACGATGAGGTGAAATGTATAAAAAGATTGAAGGATTGTGCAAAAGTAGTAGCAACAAAGATATGCATAAATAATCCGTGAAGTTATAAAAAATAGTTCAATAGCGGTAAATTGAGATAAATTCTAAACCAAGGACTCAGATTTATGTTATCAAAACGAATACTTATAAAATTATCAATCACATGTCATATTCTTTTTCGAAATAAAAATAGTAGTTAGAGCTTTAATGTTGTGGTTTGTCATTGAGGTTACAATAAATACGTTTATCACAGTTTATAGTCTGTCTGTTTTTATTTAAACAAAACAAGTTGAAACAAGAAATATCGCAGTGCGAAGAATGTATTAAGATCCTTTCTTCTCTAATAATATTACCTTCCAGCTATGTTAAACGATCCTGTCGCGTTCATGGGATCAAACAGTCTTGTTGTCGCAGTCTTGTTGTTGTTATCATTTCACTCACTTTGTGAGTTGTTTCGAGCTTTCGGGCATTTTCAGGTTTCTCATTGGGCGGAGTATTTTAGCACTGTCGTCGTTTCGCATATTGAGGTGCTCGTCGTTGAAGATAGTCGTACTGCCTTCCCGGGATACATGTGTTTCTCGTATGTCCTTCTGGCCCAACGTTTACCTCCTTGTTACTTCTGATACGGGAGGGGATTCCGCAGCATGTTGGGAAAAGCTTCAACGTCGAAAGTCGGGTTCTATTCCGTGTCTGGCGAACGAACGGGGCAAGAAGCCCGTTAAACTACATACGTTTACGTAGAATCCTGCCGTCTAAATAAAAAAATATTCACCATGAAGATTAGAGCTTTTCTTTTAGTCTTAAATTATTATTCCCAGAATATTGAATTCCTAAAAAAAGGTATTTGAGGTCCTCTAGAACAAAGTTTTTATTTGAGTTTTAATTAGAATTGTTAAAGTTAGTTAACTTTATTTAAAAAATATGAAAAGAGGGATTCCTTTCAAAACAAATACCTGTGATGTATCGAAACTTAAATATAAATTTTATCCATCTCTCTGATACCTGCCATATTTTCTAAAATTGTTACCCAATAGAATGATGGAGGATTCTATTTAATATTACCAAGGCATATTAACATCAGTACTTTTCTCATATTCATCTTTTTAAAGTACTAAAACAAAGTGTAAAAAGATACAGAGTTAGTTCCATAGAACTTATAGATTATGAAACTTCATGTAGTAACATGTTTAGGGAATTCGCTTACATTTTTGTCTTCTGTTATTTCTTCATTTATATGTCTTTCTATCTGCTACCAACACATACTAGTGCATTTAAATTCAAGGAATAAATGTAGTCGCCTGTTTTAGATCTGGTGAATATGACACATCCTTTCAGAGATTCTGCCATACTCCTTTTCCAATGGGGAGGGAGTGCCACATCTCCAAATTGTTGACCACACCTCCCCAGCATTTAAAATTGTTACAGTTTAAAATGAATTGAAACTTTGCGAAAGTCTATTGTTGCTCCCACTCCGCGAATTTCAGTTTTGCACCCGCAAACTAAAATCTTGGACGAATCCCTGCAGCCTTTTCCATTGTTAAGAAATCACCTTAGAGATTCATTGAATGCCAACAGAAAGAAATAGACTTAACGATTATCAGTAATCAGATATTGGCTATATATATTGATCAAATGCAATCCTTCCAAATATAACCCCTTACTATAACAATTATATCTCTTTTTTACAGTATTAACTTTTCCTCAGTTAAGTAGTATAAAGAAACACTTTATTAACACAATACATCTTCCTACGTTTTACATGAATGCTTTTTATCGGCTGGAAAGCCGATTGAAGGTTCGAAAAGACCTTGTACTTCAATACTGATTTTCGTTTAGTGTGCATTGAAGAAGCTACTAATCAGACGTTCGCTTGAAATTTATGTGCATAGTTATTTCTCCTATTTTCGTTCCGACGTTTAAGAAAATATCCTGCGAGTTTACGTATGTGTACGAGTAAAGGAACGAAATGACTTTACCAAACGGTTCTCATTTCTAGTCTGTTTGTTGATCATTCCTGTTTCATATCCGTCTCTAATCGTTTCTCCCAGAAGCCAATGCACAATGTAGCAGATTAAACTACTCGAGATATCTATAGCATTTCCCAACAAAATAGTGTTGAATTAAGCAAGGAGTGATAGAGTGGGACAAATTCAGTTTTATTAAGCTAAACAGAGGGACATAAATTATTTTCACCTGAAGTATTCGAACACTAATCGTATGGTATTATTGCAAGGTAAGATGTTTACTGTCATAAGCTATATTTCCATATGTGAACCAGTGTTGCCAACTAATCATAACGTTCAATTTCTGTAAATGGAATGTCAATATACAGATGCTTATCAGAATAATGGAAACACCTGTAGTTGGCAACACGTCAGATGTATGGGTTGGCAGTGGTGTCGTGGCGACCGCAGCGCCGGACTGCTGGTGGTGGTGTGTTAGGTCGGTCTCCATACTACATCAGGCGTCGTGGAACAGGAGTGTGCAGTGGCTGCAGCAGACGGAGGTAGTGTAAAATGGGAGACCTCTCAGAGTTTCAAAGAGGGCAAATTGTTGGTGCGCGGTTATGTGGAGTGAGTGTGACGGCAGTGGCTAGTGTGTTAGGTGTGTCGCCAGGGACAGTGTCGAAGGTGATGACGGCCTACACAACACACGGGAAAACCACATCGGGGAAGCGGAACAGTGGGCGGAAGAAAAGCATCAGGCAAGGTACGCCGGGTATTAAAGCGCATTGTCACTCGGAACCTCGTGCCACTGCGGCGCAAGTGACGGAGGAACTCAATCAGCACCTCCCCCAACCTGTTTCGACAATCACAGTCCGCCGCGAATTACATGACATGAACTTACGGGGTCGTGTTGCACGGGCCAAACCTCTCATCAGGGACCAGAACGCTTTAGCACGCCGCAAATGGTGCCGCGACCATGCAACTTGGACCGTTGACGACTGGAAACGTGTGGTATGGTCGGATGAGTCACCCTATTCCAAACCACGGGCCGTGTTTATGTGTGGATAACGCCCAAAGAAGCGTATGATCTGCAGTGTCTCCGCCCAACTGTGAAACATGGCGGCGGCACGGTGATGCTGTGGGCCGCAATATCATGGTTTTCATTGGGTCCTGTGGTCACACTTCGCGGACGCATCACTGCCAACGATTATGTCGCAATTTTAGGAGACCACTTGCATCCTATGGTCCGGATGTTGTTCCCGGACAATGACGCCATATTCCAGGATGATAATGCACCCATTCACACAGCTGGAGTTGTTGCAGCGTGGTTTGAGGAACATCGGGATGAAGTTCAACACCTCCCCTGGCCCGCCCAATCCCCAGATCTCAACATAATTGAACATCTGTGGTCCATCTTGGAAACACGACTCCGGCGACAATTTCCACCTCCATCCTCTCTCACAGAACTGGCCGATGCCCTGCACGAGGAATGGTGTAATATTCCACTTGCTACCATTCACGACCTCTATGCCTCCATCCCACGTCGCATCAAGGCTGTTCTGAAGGCGAAAGGTGGCCCGACACCATATTAATCTGGTAAGTTGCACTTTCGTTCATGTGTTTCCATTATTCTGAAAAGCATCTGTATATGCTGATTACTATGCATTTAAAAAGTAGGTAACTTGCAAAATACTTCTAAAACACCTTCACGCCAGGTTTGCCTACTTTGAAATACACTGTTAAATACAAAATCACTGAATATCACAGTGGTTCACTGTGTATCACAAAAGTAAAAGCTTTTCGTTATTTTAAGATTTTTAAAATTATAATGTGATTTTCATTTTCCTGCAAGATAATTTCGTTTCTTTATTGTGAATATTTGAACTATCTGTGGCAAGTTACTGAAAACAATTTTTCAAAATTGTATAAATTTGTTCAGAGCAACCTAGAAAAAGCAATTGGAACATAAATAAATGCAACAGTATTTTGTTTAATAAGAAAATAACACAGAAATACAATAAACGTGAAAAGTATATGTTTAGATTTTTTTTTACATATTTCTAAAATATTTCGTTGATTTTGTTTACATATTCCTGTGCATATTTTGCTAATTTTGACTACATATAAGTCCGGGCTTTACTTATTACACGCTTCCTTGACCTAAAATTAGTTATATTTTACGTTTTCTATCCTAAATAACCAAACATGCGTTTGGTTCTTCGATTTTGCTTTCTTAATTAATACCAGTATGCGCATTCCACCTGCAACTCATGTATAGGGAATTTATTTCTCACGTTCTACTTTCGTTTACATCTTATTACCCTATTTACAATTCTTAATATAACAACAATAAATAACAACAACGTTAATTAATTTTCCTTTACCGCCGAGAATTTATATGACAAAAAATTATCTGTTCCAACGGAAGGGAAATATTGAGATTGACATGGGATCAGGACAATGAAAAAGACAATAGCAGACAAGCCATACTCTGGGTTGTGCATCAATAAAAATAAGACGCACTTCTTGACCGATATCAATAACGTACGATCTTCAATTTCGATCGATGTCGTTGTCGATTGGTCAATATCGAATGGAAAACATTTTTGTCGATATTAATCCCCATCCATCTCGATATTGATCGTAGTAGAAAAGCCGAATCTTTCGCTGAGAGAAATGTACTGTTTTAAGAAAAGTAATTATGTATAATTTTACAGTAGTTTAAAAAAAGTAATCTTGATTATATCCAGACTGACAAATTGGCACACATGTTTTGTTTTAGGCCCATAGACCGTTTAACTACGAAATTTAAAGCTTGCCACCATTCCCAAATGGAGTGAAAAGGGAGGTTACAATTCGGAGACCGCTTGAGCTAGACACTACAAATATTTGGCATGAACATTTTTCGTTTCAATTCATTACCAACTGTTTTCTTAGATTTTCGATTCGACACATTCCCTTGTGTAAGGGGGAAGAATCTTAAGGAGTGGAATTTGAGAACTCGAAAAATGTTATACCTAGAATATTAAAATCTAGCATGCCCATTCCTTAGGACAAAAAAACATATGAAGGCCTCGGTGAGAAAGTAGAGTAACCCGCAGAAATGTATTTCTCAGTTACTTTGAATTTTGTGTTGCTCCTAATTCTAGCATACAATATAAAATATTAAATTAATTAGGATATTAAATGGGTGAGATAGCACTCTGGTCGTTCCACTATCAGAAACCAGAAGATATGAGCTTATATATTTCACATCTAACTTCATTTCGCCAAAGCCAAGCCAAACCCTCTTTTCCACTAAGCTCTTTAATAACAATAGTACTAGTTATCCCACCCTACTTCAGAGGGAACATATTATTACCACTTTATTCTCAAATAACCAACGCACCAATTTGGACTTCGTCCTCAGTTTGACACAGCAGAACAGCTTGTCAGAGCAGTTGATGAAATGACAATAGAGTTCAAGATACGAGGTAAAACATTCAGCATATTTTTGTACACAGCCAAAGCTTTCAATCGGGTATGCCACGCTGATTGGTATTTAGATTGGACAATTTCTGCTTTCAATATCAATACTTCAGACTACTAAGATCATACCTGTACAGCCGTTCATTTTTTTTTATTTCCTACAATGGGTATCATTCTGTCATCCAGCCAATTAACGCTGGTGAACCTCAAGGTTACGTCTTGGCACATTTAATGTACACTATACAGTCTATATACTGTAGACGTTCCGACCATCGAAACATGGCAGTACCTACTTTTGAAGGTGATATTGCAATACTTGCCTCGTCAAGAAATATCAATTTCGTACACAGGTATTCACAACGTCATATTGAGAAGATATAATACTGGTCAGTGTTGAATTTTAATTGCCATTTCGATGGAAGCACAACCCATATCAAAATTTGGCACACAATTATCGTACAGTGAAGGTACCAATTACCAAACTTTCTTTTTTACAACACATCCGTAATAACTTCACAAATCGTACTCTTACATTATACCCCATACTCAAGAATGGAAAGGGATTTCTCCTCTAGTTTGTCTCCACGTTTATCAGATGACCTATTTTGACCTAAGCTTCACCTGCTTGGCATCACACCGTCAAACGATATCAAATATTTTTACAGAGAGTTAAAAATCGTGTCGCGCGCATGCTCACTGGACTTCCTTGAGATACTAGTACAGTTCAACGAAGATTTAGACATACATATGATCTACGATGTCATTGATTCACAGTGGCTTCAGATAGCTCAATCACCGCATGAAACCCTATATAACGTGGGCACTGCCCAACAACATAAAATGCCGCATCTCACAAAAAAAAATCTTAATTCTACTCCTGGAACAACTCAAATAAGTTTACCAGATTCAACCGAAAACTCGAAATTACGAAACAGAAGCTGAATGAACCAAAGTATCACATACAGTATGCGCCAAAATATGTAGTACTGAACGCATATCGTACTTGCACTATCTCTACATTTTCTTCATCAAGAGAACAGCATATGCTTATGCAAATAAGTTAAATCCAGGAAGACTATGTGTTATAAAACAAAGGTGGCACAGCAAGTGGTTTACGTTATTTCTTTACCTCACCGCAGCGACAATTCTTCAGGGACGGGATTCAGAGCCTTGTTGTAAATTGTATGTGGAGATGTGTTGCTGAAGAGAATATACAGAATGAATATTTACTTCATTCCGAAACTTAGTCGTAGGCTGAGGTACGAAAATGGTTATTTACTTCCAAACTAAGTAGAATTTATATCTATCTAAATAGATCAATTTTGTGGGCTAGAGGGCACAATGAATGTCAAGTTTCAAGATATCTGTATTTTGCAGAGGACCTGCAAAGTCATTATTTTTGGCAAATTATATTTTACATATCGCTTTATTCATGAAGATCCTCTTAAGGGTTTACGTTATATATCACAAAGCTACAAAATTAGCTGTGCTTGACAATAACGTATGCAAAGAGTTGTATAAAATATTCTTCATAGTAGAACAATACGAAATATCTCTTGGAAGTTATTTTATGTACGTACTTTGTTTCACATTTGGTATGACAGAAAATTATATGTTTATATATGTTTTGGCAACAGTGATTTCGCCTATTCTTTTGTTACAATGTAATTACCGAGAGTTAAGAAAACCAACATGATGTTGGAATGTCTTATGCTATGGATGAATGTAGTTCTAACTGATATAAGGAAGACGTGATTACTCCAAGAATGTGTAAACGGAACATATCTACAGAAGGTTTATTATGGATTGTGAGTAGATGTCACTAAAAAGGTTCCAATGGTGAATTGGCTTGTAAAATTAAATTTAAAATATCTACGTGTAATTATTTCTACTGTACCATAGGAGTAAACACTTCGATTAGTATATGGTAATAAAGGCTATTGTCTATAGTTGACATGGTTCTATTTAGCGCACACGTATGAACGTCACTGAAGAAGGGAAGATGCAGGGTTTGTCCTATCTATCTGTCTGTTCCCCACTCTAGATCTCAGCTGCTACAAGTTTTTGAGCAATACACCGTTGGATTTGGGATGATCTCAAACGGATGGGAAAATTGTGACTTTGACTCTATAACTTCCTTCTTCTTCTTTTTTTTTTAGTTTTATCAACATTTTTTTATGTATTTTCACATGGTATGTTTTTCCTCTCTAGATCTCAGTAACTACAAGTCACACAGAGATGACCCATACACCGTTGGATTTGTCATGATCTGAAACGATGGGGTATCAGTTTGACTCTAAAATTGGCAGGTTCTTTCAAATTTCTTAGTATTCTCAAATTATGCCCTTCCTAGATCTCAGTATGTTTTTGTTCCCCCAGATCTTAGTAACTATAAATTACACTTAGATGAACGATACAACGTTGGATTCATCATGGCTTGAAACGGTGGGGAACATTATCATTTTCGCAATAAAACTGGCACGTCCTTTTCAATCGCTTAGGATTCTCCATTTGTGCCTGTATTAGATCTCTGTAGACACAAGTTCGACATAAATAAACCATACGCTGTTTAATTAGTCATGGACGCCGGTGGGAAAATCTATGACCTTGATTGTAAAACTGGCAGTTCCCTGCATCCGCTTAGTAACCTCCATTTGTCCCTATGACTTCGACTCTATAACTGGCAGTTCGCAGCATTCGCATTGTAATCTCCAATTGTCTCTATGGGTTTAACTCTTTCTTTCGTATACTTTATAAGATAATTTGAATTTATACGGGGGTAGTTTGGTTTTTCCTATAATAAAACCATTACTTTACTTTTTACCTTTCAGTATGCTAGCTTTACGACGGAAAAGTTAACGGAGTTCCTCAGATGTTCAAAGGATTCGTTTTAGAGACTTCAATCGAAATCAGTTCCAGTGCAAAGTTATATCTGCACTACAAGAAAGTTTAGACGATGGTGATGTTTAAAAAACACTCAATAAGTGATCAGATATGTGGTCTTGATTCTGGTGTAAGTGACGCTCCTGGAGTACTGTGATAATGTAATTGTTGAAAGATTTGAATTTTATTCAATGCAAGAAACGCAATGGCAATCCGCTAGAACTTCACGATCAAATTAAGAAAACAGGCAATGTGCATTTTGAGATTCTTCAGAAGTGGTCTTACGTGACCAGCCGGTAATTGTCATTTGGAACGATGATACTTGTAAAGATTACTTTGGAATCCTAGTTTAACACTCCAGAAAGCCTTACACGCAATCGCAGCAGAAGACCAGATGGAAAAAGACTTCCCATATTTGCATATAGAATATACATCCAATGCTGATTTCCTGCGATACATAACAAGCAATGAAATCCTAATGATTATTCTACTAGCAAGAATTATGGTGAAAGCACTATTAGGAAATATTATATTAGGTGTGAATATCACATGAAAATATTGCAAACTGCTAAGCAAAGATGTTAACTTGGAGATTGTGCAAGAAAGTAGAACATTTACTACGTGTTTGCAGACAAATGAGATTAAAAAAAAACATTACCAAGAAGTCAAACAATCAAAATAGAAATTTCCTGATAGAAAAAAAAATGAAGAATATTTTAATGTTACTAAAATTAATCTCAAAAAAGAACAGACAAGGGATTTTAGTCAGTTAATGTTACTAGTAAAGTGTAATAATCAGAATTTCTTGGTTTGTGGTACAGTGGTGTGAAACTGAACATAATGTCTATTACTCTTAAAGTTCAGTTAGATGAAATGGCAAAGTTAAAACATTAGTTACCATTATTAATCAATTTCATTAGCTATGTGAGGTCTGTTAAACGAAAAACAATTTGATTCAAAATTTCTGATTAGCATAACTGAATTACAACTAGCCATGGTCGCTTCCAGAACAATGTCAGCTCTACATTGGTTCGAGAAGATATCTTAAATGGTGATGTTTAAGACCATAAATAGTTAGCACATGTTTTGTGATTCAAGAATAGTTATTATTGTGGGGGAAAACGAGAACTTGTGTGGAATTTTGGACAGTAGGTAAATGGGCTTAGATATAGGCACATTTACGTCATTCGTTCAGTGAAACGAGTATTAATCATATAGCTGAAAATGGTAGTAAATATGGAAAACTGTAAACAAACTTTTTTATTTCATTTTAATAGATTTACTATATCAGTAAAGAGACTCTGATAAAACCCTTCCCTAACTCAATAATTATATACACATTTACGACCAAGATAAAGATCCACCAGAAACAAAATAATAATCATAGTCATGCAATATAGAAAAAGAGACCAACTTACTTGTCTATTCTTAAGTTCCAGTTTGAAGTTGTTGATCTGAAGTAAGTTTCGAAGTGAGTTTAAGAGTTCAAAGGATTGTCTGTTAGCATGATGCATTGCAATGATGAACACTTCTCCAAGTGTTGACTAAATGCCAGAGCTGAAACTGAGTCGTGTTGTTATACGAGTACTGAACACAACTCAATTAGGCTCTTTATCCATCCAAACACCTCCTATTTCTCCATCTCGATGGTAACAAATGTCAGGTATTTATAGTTATATTCATATGCTTGTAGCTTACGAAGAATTCTTGCATCCAATCATATAACTCGTTATTGTAGCCAATTAGGAAACACTTCGTGGTTAAAGCTTCAATCAGAGAAGATGGGTTGTGACGAACACTTGGAAATTCATTGAAACTTGACATATGAACAGTTATATCTTTAAATAGCTAATTGTTTGAAGGTATTGTTGGGGAAACAAGTTTATGTCTGATGCTAAATGTCTAATGTACATTCTTCAGTTGCTGAGGACAAAAATAAATCTTCAGGTGTCCTTATTTAGACGAGAATGCAAATTTTGATGCATGGGGTTCGGCAAAATCTTTCTTATCTTTAGCCTTAAGAGTTTTCATCACAAAGACTTCAAAACGTTCGTAAATATGCAGATGCAGGTGGAAATTGAGGGAGATGAAATTGTTGACATTCTGCCTGAACTTTCACATTTAAGGGCAAGGAGAGGGGAAACATGACTTTGGATTTCACTTAAGCAGTGATTCCACCAAAACCTCTGTGGGGGTTTCACCTCCAGAATTCTCGAGAACAACACCAACAATAAAATTGTATGTTCACAAATCAACAGAAACCGAGTATAACAGCACGTATACCTTCCCAATTTTGATTTTACACCCCCCGAACTGAAAATCCTGGCGGAAAGTCTGAACTTAAGCAAGTTTAAACTAATATTTTAATATAGTCTTTGCACAATCAATTGTTGTTGAACTTGGCATTTTGTCCCTTTTTGTCTTTAATGCTTTTCTAGCATTATTAATGCGCCAAGGAAATTCCAAAGTCACTTTGATATATTATCACTGCACAATGGCGTAGGTAGGTCCTGGCGACTGAACTTATTGTCACTTTATTACGCTTTAATGCATATGCATTATTAATGTGCAACAAGTCCAAACTATTATATTGACATATTTTTACTGAACAATGACGTACGGAGTTTCTGACGATAATTTATTTTGTATTTGTTATGTTACAGTTTGAAAGTTTTCTAGCATTATTGTTCTTTTCCCTTGTATTTTCAGAAATGCTGTTTGTATATTTTTACAAAACCTTGTATTAAATTTGTATTAAAATATCACTAGTTGTCAACTAATGCTCTACATTATTATGCACTCATGTGTTCTATCTTAACATGCTGCATAAGAACGCCAACCTCAACCTCTTCAGAACAACGTCAACCTCTTCGGTAATAGCTTCAAAGTAATTTCAGAACAACCCAAACTTGTTACTGTAAGCTATTAGACAGGAAAATAAGTTCCATATCCAAGTAACCCCACTTTTAGGGGTTCTTGGAAATTGTATATTAGAATGTGTTTCTGCGACAGTGAATACCCAATCGCGTGTATTTTTACATAAATGAGTGTCGTAAGGTACGATGAACACTAAGCAATTGCAAGTGCATTAAACAATCTGATGGAACAAGTTATGCAAAAAATAACTAAACATGTTTACAAGTAGCCACAGTGCTCTATAGATTATTTCAGCAATTTGAGAGGTCAGATAGTTTAAAAAAATAGTAGCTAGCAATTTCCGAAGACGCAAGCCATTTCTTTAGGTAAGGTCAGAACTATAAGCAGAATGATGAATAATTAATAAACTTTGGGTCTGCATTTTTTTGGTTTGTTTTCAGTACAAATAGTGATTACAATTGAGAATGACCTTGCTACCCGAAAAAAATGGCTGTTTTAATTCAAAACGTTTCATTGTCCCAGGGTGATAACAACCTTTTTGGATTAAATCAACAAATTAAACGTTGTTGATTTCTGTGATGCAACACTTACGGATTGGATATTGTGATAGTAATAGTACGACATTTTGTGTTGCGTGGAATCAGCATTGACAACATTTTTTGTGTTGATTTAGTTAAAAAAAAAGTGCTGATCACGCTGGGACACCGAAAAGATTTGAATTAACACCGGCATTTTGTGCAGTGTATTATAGTAATACGAGCTCTTATGCGCTGGGAAATTTACTTGTAATGTTATCAATAACAATATTATCAATTATAAAACTGACAAATTAGCAATATTTCCATCTAAGTATAGCAAATTAAGTCTAGGAAGATATTAGCTACTTTTAAACCAGAACTCAAGCAGATGAAAATATGCATATTTAGGTAATGTCATGATAGCGAATGCATGTACTATTCCAAACACATAGTTCATATTAAAGTATATAAGCTCTATACTGTTTAAAGAAGACTCTTTAACTTAAGTGTAATCTTCTTACGTAAACTAAAATGAAGCTAAAAATTCAAAATATACAGATGAACAAGAAACATTTAATATAAATAAGTTAAGAATAGAAAATAGAACACCAAGTTAGAAAAGTGGACAGTGAATGCACTGTAAAAATTGGAGACACAACGTTCATCCAAAAAAAGGAGGAACTTTTTGGATTAACCTACATTCAGCCAGTTTTCGGTTGAACGTTTTACTCTGTCAAATTTCAAAATGCGCATATATGTCTTTTCCAACGTATTTCATTGAAGCAGAACAGTTTTTGAAAGTACCAAAGAAGAAAATGTAATGTTCCTTTAAAATCTAAAATTAAAAAAAAAAGTTCAGGTGGTCTGGTTCCGATCCAGGGTCCACTAGCACACTGATCAGATGCTCTCGCCACTTAGCTACAAAGGCAGTTGGCGTGTATCGCTTTCCGAGTGATATTCATAGCAAGGACTTTACTTACGCAGAGGTTAATGATCAACATGTAGATTTTACTACGAGGAATGTCGGGAGATAAAAAGGAGAGGTACGTTTGCTACTATGTAAAGATTTATACGGAACTTAATTCCTATTTCCGCCAATGCAATCATGTCGTTCTCGATCCACCAGACAACTGTTTACTGTTCACAGTGTAAAAGCAACATAAACGTTCAAAATGGTGGGGCGTTCAGTGACAATCAAGTAACTTTACTCCTGTTATTGGATTATAAAATATCAAACCAAGGCTTAAACTTCATCCACAAAAGTACGTAACCTCAAAACGGTCAGTTTAGCTTGCACTTCTGTCAGAAAATTACCGGATTTTAAGCGTTAAATAAGTTGAATGTTCACTGACGAAACACTTTGGCCAATTTCAGCCAATTTTCAGTTAACGTTAATCCATTACAAAGAAAATGGAGTTAAGTTTACCAGTCTTTCCACTAAAGGGCTTACACCATATCCACATTTAAGAGTAAATACAACAAAACACTAATTTTCGACTTTTGTTTCTCCATAAAACGGAGTAACTTTAATCCATTTCGTGTTGCCACTTTTTATAAGAAAAATCAAATAAAATTTGAAAACAAAGTGCATTGCAAATGGTACGAAAATCATTGCCAGAGAACAACCTTAGCTACAATTTTATAACTAGTTATATTTGTCGATTGTAGCCTACCTAAATTATATGTGTATGAGAGAAAACAAAATTTTTCAATAAAAAGAAAGATTTATGCAGAGATTAGATTGCATCATACAAGTAGCTTTATCTTTGAGACAACTTACAGTTAGAAGGTGAAATGGTTCTTACATCGTTCCTGAAATTATACTGACTGGCAAATATAATACATTTTGATAAAAAATAAAGCATAGTGAAAAATACAGTACATGTACTTACAAGAATTCTTCAAGTATGATTCATCTTAAAGAAGATTTTCTTTGACTTGGTGACTTACATTTTTTAATGAAACTATTCGTTATACATGAAAAATGATTTTCAACATATTTTTCTTATGATATGAAAGGTATAAACTAGACGCAAATATCCCTCTTTCTTTTTTTTTGTAAAATCAAGATTCTTTATGATCTCCATGAATTTTATCAGTGTGGGTTTTTTATTCCCATCTTCTGAAGTGATATTTTGGTAGGTGGCTGTAAATGTCACGCTGATGTACGAAAAAGTACCTACTTCCACTGAAAATAACGACCGAGAGAAAGTAAGGAAAGATTTAAAGATTCTTCTTCTCTCTCGCTCTTTCAGAAGAAATATTCAAGTTGAAACTTTCTTCAGCACATGAGCTCATTTGAGATTCCATCCAAATGCCATTCAGATGAAATAGTACATTTTTTATATGTTCTTTTGTGAAAGTATGATCTGATGAAATGAGAACATCTGGACTCTCTCCAGGATATAAATTTATTTTATTCTGCTAAAGGATTCCTCCTCTACCAACAACTGTTTGATAGAATCAAGAATTTAAAGTACGTGGTATCTCAAACTATTCAGTAATATTTTCTTTTAAAAAATGCATTTCTAACCTCGAGTCACACATATTGTCTAAGTACATCAAAAGCGTGTAGTATGATGTACGCAGAAATATAAAAATACACGCAAAAAGAAATACATTTTGTAGAAATAGGATGTAGTTAAAGATGTAACAATTTAATGGTGGCATGAGTGTTACAAGTGAATGGTCTTACGATTTATAAAGTGCAATAATGAATAAACATTAAGAGAACGAAGTGGAATTTCCATATCGCATGATAGTAATTAATTATTTTGTAAGTACATCATTCCTAAAGAAATAATTCAGTAAACGCTAAAGTATGTGGCTTCGAATCTAGAGTTTCCGTCTTCTACGGCTCTAGCAACACACGTACTATTCCTGCATCACCACTTCCTTTGTTTCTTCTTATTCTACCAGGATTGACAATAAAACACTCTTAGTTCTTAGAACGTGTTTGTTCACAACTTTGCACAATATTAAAAGTGCTCTGAGGTGACCAAAAGGGGACTCTATTGAGGAGTGCAAAATGATCACCTAATATAAACAAGACGTATACAATTTTTTACAGTGAAGGCTGTATTTTCTTGAACAATCCAAGACGTATATGAAAATGTCAGAGTTTCCTGTAGAAGGTAATTAATCTGTAAAGTGAGGCAATCAAATCGTAGTACATCCAAACTTGTAAAAGAAACTTGTTTTCCACGTTCGTAACATCACTGCCATTGACCATTTCGCCAACTAAACGTCCTATTTTGGAAAGCTTGAAAAACACGGTTTAATCGAGTATGCAATAAAACAAAAACACCGTACCTGACTTACCTAACCTCCACGTATCCTTGGTAACTAATTTTATTATATTTCCTAATGCGTATATACTAATACTAAGGAGGAAGGGAGGATACTAATTCTCTTATTTTCATTACAAAAGGAAACACTTCCGCCATAGCGACACAAAGAAAGTCAATTGCAAAATGGGTATTGCTTCTTTGTGAGTAGAATGTTCCGTCACAATTTCCTTTCCTCCGAAGTGATTTTTATACTGAAATCACTTATTTTGTAATATTGCCTATTAAAATAAAGTACATAATCTTAACTCAAAAGATCGATTTTGGACCATGGTAGGCTAAGTATCGCGAAAACCGTAATTCGTATTTAATATAAGCAATTTTGCCGCAACTTGCTGGGGGAAATCAACGCAATTGACCACAGAAACCTCTGGTACCATCCATTTGAGGTTAAAGTATAAAGACACACATCTTTCGATCATTTGTGAAAATTTTGTGATTGGGCTAGTAAAGTCATAACTTTTTAACCTCTTCACCGAATTTGACGTGTCATACACCGTTTGAAAGATATTGAAGCGTAGAGTACAATTCCGGATGTTTAGGCCGCCTATGTGGTCTGGAGTTAGTTCTATAATCAGAAATGTAATATATTTTCTAACCGCCCTAGGTGGTCCGAGGGAGATCCTACCAACCCATTTTCTTTCTGTGTCTTAGTATGGCAAAGAGTTTTCAAATGCAAGTCCGCAATGCATTTAATTAATATTATAGTTCACCAGATCCAAAATTAGCTATATATATGTGAGTTCTGCTAACATACACCTTTGTCAGTCACTTGAAGAACTAAAGTTCTATGAAGAAGATAGGAGAAGGTATTTTTCTCTTTAATAAAAAAATACAAACAAAAACACACTAGGATTCGATCCCAGATTCTCCGTATTAGCTTTCCGACATGCTACCAATACGTCAAATTTGCATTTGGAAATCTGCCGCTTATCAGTTTTATTTACGGTTAAGGTTAATATTTACTACTTAAGAAGTAATGCGCCTGCGCGAGAATGGCTGCGCCTTTATATAGCTTTCTGTGTTGAGACACTACTAAACTAAAGTGCTTTCAAGGGTATGTCTCAATCGATGAATGTACTTTACGAAATAAATCAAAGTTGCAAAGAAGTCAAAATATGGGGGGAGGGTATAAAGAAAGTTTTGCACGGTTTTTATCGATTTTTGACAGCAAAAATGTTAAAGTTGGGGCGAGTGTTCTCGAGAATTTGGGGGTGACATCCACTCAGGATTGAAGGTCTGGCGGAATCACGTCTGATTAGAGATTTCAAATGTTATTAATGTATTTTCTTTTTAAATAATGTCTTGTTTAAGTTCAAGAATGAAGTTGTATTTACATTTTAGTTAAAAATATTTGCACTGCTAATTAGATTTTAAATTGTTGTGTATCAGTGCTTGCGTTGGCCGTAAATACATTTTAAATTATGTTTTTTTTTTAGTTGCATCATCAAAGACTTACATATATTGGAATATAGTATGGAATGGTCTCCGTGTGAAGAAAAAGTTCATTCATCTGAAATTATATCGATATTTAGTTTGGAAAATGGGTGACGTCCCTTTTTTTTTAGTGAGTATTCAACACTGTGCTAGTTAACTAAATTCTATTGCACCGATTCTTGTACATTAGATATATTTCATCTTAGTTATATTTTGTTATGGATACTTTAAGAAACAAACGCTTCTCGGATTTTCCTAACTGGTAAAAAAAAGTAAAAAGATTAAATTTTACGATAAGCTCACAGATAAGTTCATTATGTTGTTTTCATTTATTTTAACTGAATTTTCTATCAGAAATGTTAAGGAATCATTCATTAATATACACTCCTTCATCGTTCACGAATCCTTGCCAACATTCTAGTAATCCAGCAGGAAAAGTCACTATCAGTTTGTCACTCACTGTAAGAGAAAATCAAGGATAGTTGAAATTTAGTTTAAACTGGTGTACTATCTGGGACATTGGCAGCCCGTTTGTTTGAGAAATGTCAACGACCTGAACCGAAAGTTTAATATAGCTTTTACCTTACCGCGGCCACAGAACATTGCACTAAGGGTCAGTTCTAGAAACGATGGCTAAGCTTCCCACCAGGGCTAAGTGGATTTCAAGTCATATCTTGGCCAATGAGAGTACACAAATGAGACTTGGCCTCACCTTAGCCCTGGCCGGAAGCTTAGCCGTCGATTGTAGAACTGATCCTAAGGGTCTCAGGAAGCCAGGGGCCTGTTGTTGACCATACCTGATGTAGATAAAGCAGATAAGTTAAAAACTATAGAGGCATACGCATGAGCTTTCTGTGTCTGGGGTATAAATAAAAGTCACCAAGAAGGAAAATATAGAAAACTTTAAATAACTTTATCAGATCCCTTCATTTTTGTGAGTATGCAAAAGAAAAAAGTTTTTAAGACAGTTGTTTTTGTTAACGACTGTAGAAAGCTTACTGGAAATTTTCAAACCTTGTGAGTTTGCAAACATATCGTATTACATAACACTTGCGTTAGCATATGATCCTGCGACAGTGCTGCCACAAAGAGATTGATTGGTGATCTTGGTTGCAATAGAATGGTTTCCTGCTCCATTAGCTTTAATTTTGTATAATGACGCAGTTTTCCTTTAATTACCAAGGTACATACATATACCTTTCTGTATATTCTTTTTTCATGCCTCACGTTGTCTCAATTTCAGTAGTGGAGACGGTAAGACAATGATACCTAACTCGCACGTACTTTGTCCCCAAGATGCTCGCCGAGGGCCGCCATCCGTAAATTTTTGACATGGTTTTAACTCGCAACTGCCTTTCCTGTCCCTAAATATGAATTTAAACGATACAAATAACCAGTGATGTAATGGAGGGTACACGGCGTATACACACCTCAGTTTTCTTGACATCACCGTATACCCACGTAAAATTTATGAAATACGCAGCTACATAATGGTATGGTAAGCGTGAGGTGTCGTTACAACCAGCGAAGTGTATACTGACCTAACAATTTAACATTACACCCCTGCAAATACCCAAATTTTCCATCACTGTTTATTAATATTAAATGTACACCTTGTAACACACAAAATGACAGGCGTACATTTTCTACTTCAGACAGCGGCACAATATGCCACTTCATAGGAAATCTCGGCATGGCCGAGAAGTTGGAAAGCTCGCCTTCTGTGTGAGTGGTCACGGTTTCAATTCCCGCCGGGGTTCATTGAACGCAGTGATTTGGATCCTACTTCACTAAGAAACTGTAGGTTCCGTCCTTAGAAACTCACCATCACGTTTAGGACACTTCAGGCGATATACTCGATATAAGTTTGAAATTTTCAATTGCTATTCCTCTGATATGACTCAATTCAGAGTTACTAGAAAATCGGTCATTTAGAATGAAATGTGATTGCATTTGGATTTTCAGTCGGTTTGTTTCTTAAATAAAATTACTGTAGTAAAGTAAATCTCTTAACCGAACGTGATTTAAAGAACTGTTTCTAGCATGCATAATGCGAAAACCGGATATCACACTTTTATTTTGAATACATTGAGGGTATAAAACTACTAAACGGATGCGTGGTTGATTCACTATCTGCCTTGCTGCTTAACTTAATTGAAGTGTTCCACTGGTTTGAACAGGAATAGCAAGAATAAAACTTCTTGGACAAAGGAAAACGGCTGTCTTCCTTTAGACTGATGAATCTTGTCAGAACTGCACATTCCACTGGAATTGTTTGGTGATACCAGGTTAAGGAAACCATTTATCTCTCACACAGAAAGAGCCGCCATCTCTTAGTACGTTTAGAAGGTAGAATAGCTGTTCTATCAAATGAGAAGGCAGATATTTCATGTCGTCATGTACGACCATTTCATCATACTCTTTGTCACTGACGCTTATCACTTAACTCATAAAGTACCCTTGTTCCGTTCAATGCTGAAAGATTAATGGTTTTTAACAAATACATATTTTCAATACTTATTTGCACTAATTTGTGAATTGCGGAGTGGCCGTTGTTCAGTTGCCAATGCTGGCCTAACATTTGAATGTCCAGAAAACAAACGCCAAAATGTAGGTTTTCCAGAGATTTCATCATTCACACAAAAAAATAACGTGGTATTAGTTTAAAACTAACTTCTAGTGGACTTATTTTCAACATCCTTTCCCAAACCCTATTTCGCTCTGAGCCAAAGTAACCCAACTGTCGTAAATAAATTTAAAATTAGCTGATATTTCTTTCCCCATTGTTAATGTTTGATCAAAAGAGAATTAAAAGCGATATAACATAGACACTACGATAGTGACAGGCCGAAGTAAGAAGTTACTACAATACCCTATACAACATTAAGTTTACCAAAGTTTTACGGATACTGCGGAAAGAGAATTCACCATTTAACGCTCGGCAAATTCGAAATGTTTGATTGAATTTTGATTAACGTTATAAAGGAAGTGGTAAGCTTATAAGGAAGGGATTTGGTAAGTTTTTGGTAAAATTGACTCCAAACCACTCTGTTCAATACACCCGTGAGGGAATTGAACCCGTAACTACGCTATAAGAAAAACATTGAAGATCATTTAAAACATGACAATTAGGCCTGACAACTAATAATATGTAATATTATAACCATGGAATAGTCAGAGGCTGTTTCCGGATATATATTACCAAGAATTTGATTTTCACTCTTTGCACCTATCTTTCGATTTAGTTAAATACTATTTAAAGTTACACTACATATTTGTTTATTTACAATATTTTTTTTCATTTATATCTAAGTATAAATGCTAAAGTCAAACAAATCAATGTTATCCTTCTTACATTGAGTAAGGTGAAGCTAGAAGCCGCCGTATATTTATTAACCTATATTAGCATAATTTACTAAAGGTTACAAACGGCATCATCTTGAGTACTATTCTGCCCAAAGCAGCAGGTCCTTCAATCCATATAGAGTCCTCTTCAAACATCCACCTCTTAGTAAACGATTTGCTATCTTTAATACTGTGAACGAGTTCCATTCATCTTCTTCCTTCTTTTCCATCAACCGTACCTTCAAGTACATCCCTTAGTGTATAATCACTGTGCAGATAATGTCCTAACCACTTTCTTTATTTCTTCGCATCAAAAATCGATGGAAGCCGTGCAAAACTCCACTTACACCCTCTTAATTTTGACTTCACACCTCCTCAATACTGACAATCCTGGATGAATACTTGATTCAATTAAAGATGAAAGAAGCTTACGTAGACTACTAGTTTGCGACTACAAAATCTAGAATGTGGTGCCACGTTCGAGGTCTCTCGTAGTTTAAGTTAATAGAACAATGAAGAAGACACAACACCAAGCAAGTTAATTCAACAAATAGCTAGACGTATTATTGCATGACTTCTAGAGCCCCAAGGTTCAAATTACAAACGTTCAGCTGAACTGACAGTCAACTGAAGCTCGGTACTATTAATGTTGTTATACGATGTAGTCTCTGTGTTTGTATTAAGTAGATAATATATATTGTGTATTGACAATTCTCAATTGGCGAAACACTTTAAATGAATATTAGAATAGAAATATTCCCTGTCGTGACTCAGTCTCACATGCTTCTTATTGGATAGACCACGAACACGAGTTGTATATGTTATTAGAATACACAATCATAAGCACCACCTATTGATTTCCAATGAGGACATTTTATTTTCATAGTTGCTTTTGTGTATGAAATATTTCATATCAAATAAGGAATTTTATATTTAGTGATTTTAGAAGGGGGTTAGTTTGGCCTGCATGGATGCAACGTGCTACAATATATCAGCAATCTGCTCTACACCGCCATGACAATGTGGTCCACTACGAAGCGAAGGTTAAGAAGTATATCAAAATCTTGTATCGCAATTCCCTCCTAACCCTAGTTCGTAGAGTGAGATTTCTCACTGGGAGACGGGGTTCATTTTCCGCCCATGTTACGTTTTTACTTTCTACCTTTTTTATGTGTACTGCCATTCGCTTTCGTAGAATGTTTAACATTTTACAAACTGCATGAAAATAAGTTAGGTAAAGTTTTTTTTCTATTCGTTTTAGCATTTCTTACAGTTTTACACAATTCGGGAAAATGACTTAGGTTAGAAATTCAGGTTAGATCATCTTATTATATAAGATCCAAATAGAAATGAATTGCGTTTACGAACACGAAAAGAATTTGCTCACTCCATGTATTAATTCAGTTACAGTGTTCCCACCACTTCCTTAAATAATTCCTATACAAAATCATTAGTGCGATTTTGAGGTCTTGTGAACAATTTCTGAACGATTTGTAAAGAACGATTTCCTAAATCATTCGAACGCACTGATTTTAGACGTTTCCTAAAAATTTACAATCGAAACATTGTAAGCCTCAGAATATTCTCTCGAGTGTATGTATTGTATATTGTTGCAAAGCCAATTGTAGTTCAGCTGATGTGATTACTCAGATTTATCATTGCACTTAGCATAAAAATGCCTCACAGAAGTGCTAGATTAGAATTGATGCATTGGTAACTTACATGTTTTCAATTATTAAAGTATTATTTAGATTTAGTGACCTCTTTTAGTTACTTTTAACATTCTTCAGTTGATAAATAAATAATTCATTTGGCTACTAAAGGGCTTTGGAATCTTCCGAATCTAAAATTATTGCAAAATTTAATAGGACCCACGAACATAGTAATTAGTTTTTTTTAAAAAATAGAACTTTTGTTCTAGAAGGTTCCAACAATAACATTATTTATAATCTTGCTTCTTGTAGAGGCTAAAAATTGGTCATTTCCAGTTTTGCCAAAAATAGTTCATTTTTGAACATTCTTCCTTGAGACTTTTTTAAGGAACATAGCGATGCAAAACTTAGATGCACAATTTTAAGGTGCTACCAAAAGTCCACAAATTTAAAGTTCCTTTCCAAATGAACATCTATAAATGAATTCTAAAAAGCACTGTTGTTACAATCAGGGCTGAAAACGGTTGACCTGCACATAGATTACCTTGTCGAAACCTCATCCGTTAATTTGCACACCTCTGGGACAAAGGTGTCGGTAGCAAGGGACAACTGGGGAGCACTTTTCCCCCTGGATATAACATTTTATACCCACTACTATTCTATTTTCATATGTTCGGTGTATGTTTCTATTCTTTTCACTACATGTATTGGGATTCTCCCGTTACATTTCCTGAACCATATTCATTTCAATCTATGTAATCACAAATACGCCAATTTACATCCTCAAACAAAACGTCGAAAGTAAAAGAACGACTGATATTATTGTACTACTATATACACTGTATTTCTTCTGAATGTACTTCTGTTATGAAGTTGAAGCAGTTCCTCTAGATAGAAAGTCAATAAAAAAGAAGTATGTCTGCCTCTCTCTCTCTCTCTCTCGCTTTCGCTTTTGTTTTCAAGCCCATTTATGTACAAAGATTAAAAAGCACGAATAAGCCAATCGTAATCACGCATTCTTTAAACGTAATATTCCGGACCCTCATCTTACGATGCCTAACCCATCCTATTTAAATTTAAAAATACTGATTATATCAAGAAAAACACTGAAAATTTGAAAACCGACTCATCTATCATTAATAGTAATGAAATGAACTGCTTCTTATTTTGAAGCTAATTCTTTTATCCAATATATTTGAAGGTCAGTAACTTAAGGCGACATAGCTCAGGTCTTCACTTTTATCATCAGTAATTAATATTTTCATATATGAACTATTTCATTTGATAGTAATCTTAAGAATTATCCAACCCAGTTTCTAAAAAAATTGCCATTTAACGTCACTGTTGATTGCAATTTGCCAGTTTTTTTTAATTGAACCTGATTTTCAAGGGCTCTCAAAGCGAATCTGAATTCAAATTTTTCAAAGGTCTTTAGATAATTTTGGCTCAAGTGGAATGGATGATGTGGGACAATGCAGTACAAAAAGTGTAGTTTACCTTTTCTTCAATAGAAATGCATGCACATAAATTTTCATCTATTAATGTTCGTTAAAATATTTTATTTCTGTAATCTTCTACATCCAATCCAAGATTTGATAAAAGTGCTATTACTCACCGCTTTAAATTTGCCTGAGCTATTGAAAATTCGCTATTTCTGACAATGTTATACCATTTCGGTTTTTGTGACTTCAAATTATCCTGATTTGATGATCCTGACTATTCAAAGATATTGGATATGTCCGGCTATACAGAGAAGAGACTGTTAAAAAAATGTACTGTGTTCAGAGTTCAGATTCCATTAAGTTAATTTGAAAATTTAATCATTTTAATTTTATTTTATGTTTGAAATGATTTTCTATCGTTAAGCAAACTATTAGCAAGTTCTTTCCTAGCAAGTAGGAAGGAAATACGATTTCGGGTAAGTATCTATATGGTACCTGGGCATTTCCACCTTTCCACAAATGCCGAATTTGGTACACTTGTAAAATTATAACACACTTTTCTGTGTCTCGAAGAGACCTCTTTTTTAACACCGTTTGTTCTGTGGTTTCGGTGATTTAGCACTATGATAGTACTAATAATGTGTTGAATCAGCATTAAAAACACATCCTGTGTGTTAAATAATCGAAATTAACAATATTTTGTTGTGTTGAGTTAACACAAACAAGTCAGGGTTGCCCTAGAACACCAAACAGTGTTAACACAGCCACTTCTTGCTGTACACTTTCTTGCTTTGCCATTACAAACGATAGTACTATTCAGTGACGTCGCGTATCAACGTTCACAGGAGCACGTGAACTGTTAACTATTTTAGAATTATTATTATTTTCGTTTCAGATTGTGTTTGTTATCGAAAGATTTAAAAACACACCACATTTTAAATTGTTACACTGAGGCATAGGTATACAGTTCGTTTATCAAGTTGTTATTACTCTCCAATTTGTTTCCAGTTCACATTTCGTTTGTGAACGCGTTGCCCCATATGCTCTTAACTGGCGTTAGGCCTAACTTATAACATTGTGTATATGGGACCTCAGCGTGCACAACTCTTGAGTGAACGAAGATAGCAGAAGAACAGGGCGGAGCGCTGTTGCTAACTCTCCTTGACTTTTCCACCCGTTCTCGTGTTTAAAATGTAATCAAATCTTCCGGCAGAAGCAACGATAAACGTTCATTACATACCAAAATCGCAATATACACAATAAATCGTTTATGGACGAATATATTAAACGCTTAAATAACATAATGTTGCTTCTCTATTTACACAAAATTGTTTGAGTTCCAATATCAGTAATAAACGAAGAGCTAATGGACAGTATCAAGCAGTTTGCAACATTGCGTAAACAATAAACCTTTTTTTTTTTAGTGTGTCGTGCGAGAGATTGAAGGGATTTTCGGAACTGATTTGTTCGTTTCGTCATTAAAGATTTATTAAGAGAAAAGGAGGCATTTTATAAAACATGTATTTTTCAACACATTCCATTGCATAATGAACTCTCAATCTTTTGCGCTTAACTATCTTTAAGGAAGCAATTAGGGCAAAGAGGCTACTCCTAACCCCCTCATACTTAAAAGCACCAAAATACGAGATCTGAAGAGTGGTATTGTGAGTTTCTTTTATTTTGTGAGATATATCGTAATTTTGTGTGCTACAAGAAGTTGATTAATATAATTTCTGTTCAACAATCACAGTCATCAGATACCTTATAAGGAAGAGAGAAAACATTGCCTACTTTAGTGAGGTATTTTATAATATTGAACACCGATTTGAATGAGTGTTTTTTCCACGTTTGAATGAAGTGTGTTGCGAAGCTGTGTTGAAGTATAGGAGTATTGTTTCAGTGTGTTTAGTGTACTGGTGCGTAGTGCGTTACTGCCATCAATATGAATTCGGTTCATAGATTGCAATCGGTGTCTTTTAATGAGTTGACAGAATCTGAATACTCGAAATTAAAACTTTGGGTCCTCATTAGCCGAACCTAACTCGGAATCAGGAAGTGAAAGGTAAAGCTCGTACATATCGTCGCACTTTTAATAGTGATTGGTACAAAAAGCACAAGTGGCTTACAGAATGTGACGTAAAAATGGCATTGTTTTGTTTTCCCTGCCTGTTGTTTGAAGGGGATTCCCAGTGGACTCGAACAGGTTCTACGAAACTCCTCAAAATCATGGTAACAATTTTGATGTTCACTTCAGAAGCAGAAATATGTTTTGGAACATTAAAGCGTATTAAGACTTTTCTAAGAAATACGATGACACAAGATCGTCTCAGCGCCCTGGCAATGCTATCCATTGAAAAGCAGTTGCTAAGGAAAATGCAGGACTTCAACCAAAGAGTTATAGATAAGTTTGCTGCCCAGAAAAACAGAAGAATGGACTTCATATTCAAATAAAGGTAAGAAGGATATATTTAATTTCTTATTATTATTATAATTATTATTTTGTGTATGTATTTACTGTGAAAGACAATTTTCAATTGTATGCTCTCGTGGAAAACTGCTCTGAGATACATTCATCGCTGCTTTCGAACCTGCATACGGTACGTCCAAAAGCGAGATAATTCCTTACCAGTCCTACTACTTATTTTTGTGTGGAGTTCCTTTTTTTCCTTAAGTCAGTATATAGTGTAATTAAGTTATGGAGATCTATAGTTCTATTTTCGACTTAACACATTGAGAAATGTTTTCAGGCTATCGAATGATGTGTTTCTTATTCTCGTACTTTCTTTGTTGCTCTTTGGAGCAGAGATTCTGCCAGGACTTTCAGTTTTGGGGGTTTTAAATAAAAATTGGGGGGTGTAACTGGAATTTTGCACGATTTCTATTATTTTTTACCGTAAAAATTCATATTTGGGATACGCTCGATAATTTGGGGGCTGACACCCCCGAAAAGGGGGTCTGGCGGAATCACTGGTTGTGAACTACTAACTTTCAAGCCCACGAGACGCCACTGGTACTATTATAAGGAGAAAACCTTAACTAACCAGAAAATAAAGTTTAATAAAATTGTACGCTCATAAATTAATTTTATCTTATCTTAAGAAAATAGTAAACTGTAGTCTAATGAACATTCTGTAATCGTCTGTAATAAATAACGAAATCTTCATAACTTGCTGATCTTTGTAATTCATCTGTAAATTTCTTCCATATCGTGACAGTGACACCCACCCACCTGGGGGTATTTCTGCTCTCTCTCTCTCTCTGGATATGATACTCTTTTTATATGCTATTAATATTGTTAGGAAGATTTCGGCGTCGAATGTTTCAAGCTTTGGAGGTAAGACCCCTGTCTTAGTCACTCCCTGAAAGAAACACTATTCAAACCGCAACAGTGACGCAATAAGGAAAGAACAAAAACTCTGTCTTCAGGGTCAGGCTGCGTCCTAATGATCAACCTGCTGACTCAGTCCAAAACTTGACCCAGCTATACATTTCGTTTCTGGTTACTATTAGTATTGCATATTTAGTTTGTTTGACATTGTGTGCTAAATTGTAGTACGCTACGGAATAAGAATTATTTTTTCTGTCGTTATGGGAGAGTGGATTTTCAGTCATATCATTCTGATCTTTGTGGTTGTTAATTCACGTATCCGTAATGACGTGGTAGCACGTATGTTTAGGATATATCTTAGGTAGAGTCCTTCCCACGTTAGGATCGATGCTATAGTGGGTATGCAATAAGCGCAAAGACACTTGTAGACTTTTATCCGACACCAATTTTATTACAAAGGTTCCATTAAATATGTGAAATACAAAATGTTTTATAGTTACTAAAATAAGGGCCCGGAACTTGGGCTTGCAATGAATTATCAGTGGTTCATCTCTTTATGTAGTGACTTATACGACTAGGTCTTTTTGGAGTGGATAGAGATGCCAAGGGGATTCTAACCCGAAACCAAGTTAGATAGAATGGGTGTACCGAGTCCAGACCAAGTCGGGGGTAAAGGTAGGACACTTACTCCAGACCAAGTCAGAGGTGAAGAAGTACCACTAGTTGAAATGAGTTAGTGATACTCTGTAGGCTCCTAATGGGCCTTTTATAATCCTTTCTGGTAGGCGTGATTACCGCACTTCCAAGCTTCACCGTTTGGAGGCGTCGTCGTCTGCTTCTTAAACTGATTATGAAGCATTATCTCAATCCTCTCTGCTTATACGGATTTTTTTATTATGATTTGTGTTAACACACTGACCTAGTAATCCACATCCCATTACAATGTTGATTAATGTCATGCGAATGATTACTAAATATAAATGAACAGTAAGTGATAAATAACGAATCTTCGAGTCACGAACTTACAAACACAAAAAAACCGACCATGGTAGCTGTGTTGCCAGTGGCGTCATACCAGCTTCTTCAAGATTCTGGGTTCAAATCCTGGCTGAGTATGGAGCTTTTAGGATTTTAGATACTTAGTAGCTAAGAAACTCAAGACCGGTTAAAGTCATTAGGCAGAACACTAAAAAAAATATATAATATAATATTAACGTTACCATTAAAATTTAATATCTTAGATGCTTTTGGCTATTGCAAATAGGGACATCATTGTTTATATATATTTGTAAAGGAATCTGTTTACACACATACTGACATAATCTTTCTCTTCTCAAGAAGTCGATGAGAAAAGCTCTCGTTTTAATCGTATAGATCAATGGAATCACGCTTCTCTCTAAACATGGTTTTCAGTAAAATAATATTGCGTAAAACCTGTATATAAAATAAATAAATTGCTTCACTGAATTATCCTAATTATAAAATAGATAGAGGAACCTCCGCATTATTGAAAATTATTGACAAATGTAGACTTTTGAATACATACGGTTTATTAAGAGAAAGAACTTGCAACAACTATCATTTTTTAAAAATTTTGAACAAGTTAAAAGGCTTATAGACTACCATCCAACCTTGTCACCTTCGAAATAATCCATGCTAATAATCGGAATTCCATTCTTTTTCGAAAACTATTCTGTAAAGTAAATATTTTAATAGATAATAATATGTATACTAGAGCCATCTGTGCTGCCATTCGTCCTTAAGAGATAATATTTCTTCCAGTGTGTGAAGCTGATGATAGATCGTCTCCTTAGAATATGATTCACTTATTTCAAGAATAAACTACAGCCGATTTGTGTAAGCCTAGCTACTCAAATGGTTTTACAGAAAATGAGAGATACTTAGTGAAGAGTATAGTGTTAGTTCAGATATATTTTGGTGTAAATGTAACAGAAAATGCCTATCGTTATATTTGTAACTAATCTAAATTAACATACATTAATAGTTTGTTGGAGTTTATTCCCGTTTGGTTTCAAACCTAACTGGGTTTTAATGTTATAGAGCGTCTTCATTTCTTTATCAACCACGTCTCCTTACGAAGGGGACCTAAAGTATTGAGGTGATGGCATGGTGTACTATCTCGCAAGAATCAATCAAGAGAACAACTGGTGCTGCATGTGCTACAAAGACTGAGTGCAGAAATTCAGATGAGTGTAAGTGGGACTGCATATTTCAAGTACTAACTGAAAATATATTGTAACAAATTGGGAAGTGGCTTGTTTTCCTATCATCCAATGCTATCTCAGGAAACATGCGTCACAGCAGATCTACATAAATAATTAAAATGCTATGCAGCACAACGGAATTGAAAAAAGCCCACATAATAATTCTGTCCCCAATAAAAAGTTTGTAGTTATTGTCAAGGGGCTGAAGTCGGAGCTGACAGATCCATTCACTTTAGAAGAGATGATTACACAAAAATAAAATAAAATAAAATATACAGCTTTTCCAACAGTAAGAAATAAAGGAATTCGTTTACATTTTGATAGCAGGGAGGACAAACTAAGTTTCACGCAACTTTTCAAAGATAAAGATTTTGGAAAGGAAGCCACTTTCATTGCTTACGATAGAGAAATTTTGTCGCAGCCAAAAATCAAGACTACTACCTCCTTTACTTGTGTAGTTAGGAACATCTCTACGAACGTAGATACAAAAGTTCTCAAACAAAAATTGTTAGATCAGAAACTTCCCATTACTGGTGTGGTCCGAATAAGGAACGAAAATGGCCCTCTTCCATTGATCAGATTATTCACTAGGGACCCAAGGCTAATTAGTCACCTGATTACCCATGGGCTGTCTTTAGGTCGAAATAGATACAGGGTGGAGGAATCAAGGAATTCTGCCAGACCTTATCCATGCGGTACATGTATGAAATATCATAAAGAACAAAAATGTTCCAACGCGCCTCATTGTTATAAGTGCGGCCAAGAACACTTAAGTTATAAATGTTCTGTCATTCCATCAAAGGATTACTGTGCCACTTGCAGAAAGAGGGGTCATAGAACTGCGGCGGCTAATTGCCCACAAAGGCCGATTCGAAATGAAACTTCAACAAACAAAAAGATTTTTAGATCCGGAGAATCATCCCCATTTGCAGCCAATATACAACATGAAATTCAGGAAAGCACACATCCAATTTCAGAAGCTCACACAATAAAATATATCGAAGAGAAATTTAATAATCAACTCAAAAATCTTACAGATAACATGTTGAAATGGATGTCAACAGTGCTCTCAATCCCTTCAAATCAGGACAGTCAAGTTATTCAAAGCGCCATAAATCAGGCTTCAGAAGAATTGTTCCAGTGTCATTTAAACATCATCAAATCGGTGGAAAATCATATATTTGTCGGCATAGAGCCTTACACAAAAAACAGAAAAACAAATACAAACCCTGACGATGCTGTTCCCATTTCACTTAACTAAAAACACTGTTAAAACTCACCAATATTAAGGGGAACGCTGACAGTTGAGCACGGCAGGCCATACACTTTTAACGATATAAGAAGTGATCAAAAAGTGCTTATAAATCTATCTCAAAACTTAAGGAAAGAAAGCTAAAGAACCGAATATAATCATATTTTCCTCTATAGATTTATCATTTCTCACCTTAAAATTAATCTAAAAGCAATAATAAATCTCTCTACCATCTCCTTAGCCAAACATCTTTCTTATATTAGGCATATCGGTCAAAAAAATATAAAAGAAAATATAAAAGAAATTGTGCAATTCAAAATTTATAACTCTATTTACAAATTAAAAATTTGTCCACTTCCAGTTTCACATAAATTCAATTGTTAAATTTATTTTAAATATAACACTTATCTCTGGTGGGTTTTATGGCGGTTGACGTGTGGGACTGTTGACCCTGGGATGGATCCGATTCAGTTTTATAATCAATATCATCCTTAGCTTTATATCACAGGACGAAAGTGGCCTAAGTGGCCACAAGTCCGGTCATTGGGGCCCTTCGGGCCCGGTGACATTATTACATTATTACCTTAGAACACATCGTGGTATGTCGTGAAATGATAAACAATTTTGTAGGATAGGGATGGGTTGTATGAAGTATAAGAAAAGTATGTATGAAAATACGAGGGGTGCATTTGACAAGCAAACAAACGTGTATCCTGGCTTTGCTGTCGTTCGGGGAGCGATGATCTTTTCAAGGTTATGTGAAAGGACAAGAAGGTGATACCGAAATTTAGGCAAAGTTAAACAAAACTCTCTAGCAGAAACGTTCTAGAAGAATGCCAGTGAACAATTATTTTCACACTTCATCAACAGTGGATTTTATTGTATACACCAACTGCAGCAAGTGGTTGCGTGAGACTTGTGTAATTGACTATAGCATGTGGTTTAACTGTGGTAGAGAACATATATGCCAAATATGTGAAGAAATATGAATTACGTTCCTACGGTATCTCACCAGGACAACCCGGCATCTCTCCTTCAGTCGTTTTGGTGAGCTCGAAAATGGCCCTTCTACACTTCTGTTTTTTTTATCGTTGATGCGTTGTTAAGAAGCATTTTGTTGCATTTGTGTTAACGATTAAGTATCTGGCTATCACTACAACACGGCTCTTCGGCAATTTCGGTTCTATTTTTCTCTCTACAACCATTTGTTCAAAACGTGCGACATTTCCACTTACTTTACCTTGCAACTGCTATCTCCTTCTGTCTACCGACAACTTTCATTTCATGAATTACTGTGGTTACAAAAGAAGGTGTTTGAGGTGTCCTTGGACAGGTATCAGTGAAAGGAGTTTTAACCCATATAGACCATCCATAACTGGATCCCGAGACAGAGGGGATCTAATCCATGTGGTCACTTACGAATGAGAAACTACTAGGGCAACAAAGGTGGTTAAAGTGTTGTTTGTAAGGTGTCAGTGAGACAAGTTCAAACCCAGTTTATACAAGTTCATACATTACGGTTGAGAGGAAGAAACGGACCATAACTCTGTGATAATAAGTAAGGCGTAATAAACTATCTCTTTCCTTCTCTATCTATAAGTGTCTGATTACGAATCGAGGGGCTCGGGTTCAAATCCCAGCCAGGACACTGGAGACTTTTCTCTCAGTGTTCCCAGGCCTGGTGCTCAGAAGTGTACTGAGGTTCTATTAAACTGAATACCAGAATGTCATGAGTAATCCTGTGAACCTTGGGAGGTAAGGGAGGTCGAGCGTTGGACTGACCACCCCACCTCACTTCGTACCGTAGGTCGAGAATATGTGGAAGGTGCATGCGTATCGCACAGTGGAGAGCTGTCGCTTTTTATCTATCTATCTGTTACATACATAGGTATATGTATGTTACTCACATACGTTTCTCACACACATATTGTTGCTTTTTCTTCTCATTTTCTCATTCTAACCCATCAAAACTATTTTCTTTCGCTCGCATTTTGAATCTCTCACGCAGTGTGTGTGTGATTGATTGATTGTTTTATGAAGGGGGGAAAATGGTTTTCAGGGTTGAAAATGGAGCGGCAAGGAAAGAAGAAAATAAAACATCCTTCCAGAACAAGTAAGATGAGAAAACGAAGGTGAAGATTGATTGAAAAAAGAAAGTGACGAGAAACACTTTTTCAGCCTCGGTAAACAACGCTAAAATGGACAGCGTCTTTTCATATTGCCAAACAAACAATTTCACACACGCACACAACGTTTATCCAGTGACACAGGAAAATAATTGGAGCTATCCTCTAGCAGTTGCTTATAGCATTAAATTTAGAACGACGAGTTGCCGTTTCTCTTTAGATAACGTGGACACTTGGCATTTGGAAAGATCTTATCATTCCATCGCTTTAAGGTTAGACGACGTTACGTGCAATTCATTTACTATTGCTGCAGATGACGAAATAGACGGTACGATAATTAACCTCCAGGTTCTATATTATACAAGGTACTGTCCCGGTATTAGCTTGGTGGTAACCTCATTCAGGATGTCAAGCATCAACGCAACTCGAACATCTACCATCATCTTTAATGCTTATCTAAAGTCAACGAACTTCACAACTGGACCCATAGTTGGATCTTTTAATAATACGAAACCAGTTTCTATATTCGATGTACAAAATCCCATCTAAAATATCATAATTGAAAGGCTATTAATACATGACGAGATTTATGAGAGATATTATCTCATCTACGAAAAAGTTGTGAATACATGGGTAAGATCAAGATAAACAAATTAAACGGACAAAAGCTTCGTATGTATATTATACTTCTTTACTAGTCTAACCTAACCTATGTCCATCCACTTTTCTTAGTGGATCACTAGATTGTGTATACCCTGTTTAGAAAACGTCGTCAACTCAATGCTAAGCCTCATAATGGACATAGGTTCGTCTTCCTCGAAACTTCGAACACTATCCTCGAACTGAAACGGTACTCGCAAACAGGCCTTTGCACAGGAAACACGTTCTTCAGCAAATTTCTGCGCATTCAGTTCCTCAGTATTAAACATGGTCAATTATATTGAGAATTCTTGACATGCTTGTTCGCTGTCTTATTCAAGCTGAGCGACAGCCAGCATTCATTGGAGAATGTGCGACATGCTTGGAGGCCAGTTCACGAGTACAGTTTTCCGTAAAGGATGTAATATCGGAAGTAACGAGAAAGAAGAACTGATATTACGATAAGACTTGAGATTCAGAAGGCAATCGTCCTCCAAAAGGCGATACGAAAACTAGTGCTCATGAAAAGCCATTGGATGAATCCACACAAGACTGTGTAAAGAAATAGAAAATAACGTAGTAACGTTTATGTTAAGTCTGTTTAATGTAGAGTGTCCGCCTCATCAATATTTTATTCTACGAACAGACGTTACTTAGACATTTAAATGTTGATACAGCATTGATCATAACGTTGAACAAATGGTGTTATTAACTTTAAGTGAACTTCTGTTCTACTTGTCGCTTTCTAATAGATATTCCACGATGTTATATTAGCACTAAATCAACATGTGTTCTACTTAACCTAATTTGTTACATGAAGGAGAAACGTAAAATTGCACTATAAAAGAACAGTCACATGTGCTTGATTGTACGACAGCCCAATAATTGTCCTAACCTGTCAGACGGCTGTATTACGTACTAATGGAAGGTTACGTGGTAAAAGTAACGCCTGTTCGTAACCATGTGTTTGACTTCCATGAGTACATTCCGCTACTTCTTTTATTCAAGTATTTCCCCAATTGTCCTCACAATGCTATGTAAATACAGACATTTTGAACACCCACCAACAATCGAACTCGGGACAGCTAAAGTCAAGCGCGCTACCGACTAGGCCACGCAAAAGGCTCATACACTACACATATGATACTTTAATGAATTCTAACATCTTACTTTACTTTCTTTACTTTATTTTTCAACTGCAACTCCCGGAATGGTACCTCGAAGATCATGGTCACTACTTTCCTCACTCCTTTACCGGAAATATAATCGAGCTAAACACGCCAATACTCACAAGCAAACTTACTGATGGGGCAGAAAAGAATTATATATTTTTTCTTCCGTGATGATTAAAATGTCAAAGTATGTGCACACATGCAAATTTTGGCCCCTCGAGTAAACAATGTAAATTAAACTCAAACGAATATAAAATGTTCCTGGGTATAGTATCCTATATATATATGGATTTGTATCCTTTTTGGTTTCATTCTTACCCTTATTTCAAAAGGACATGGGTGTTTTCAGGCTATTGCTTCATTACCCCAAATGTGTAATGAAGATATAATTGTGCTTCCAATTTACTGATGATGCTGAGCAAAGAATCTACGAAAATTATGAAATGTAAATAGATTGTGTATGGTAGTTGTGTACACACACATTGTTTATGATTACATATACCGATGCAAAAAATATGACACTTAAGCTTTGCTTATTAACAGTATTAATGATAGACCATATAAATTACAGAATATTGGTATATTTTTTAAAAAAATACATGTAATAAGCTGCTCTATGGCAAGAAAAAATACATATGAGCGTTACTGTTTTAAAAGCAAGTTTTTTAAAATTTATCGCACCAACAAACGCCTGAATCCACCCGAAAAAATCGAAACGCGAGCGCCTCAATCGGTGCCGAATTACAGAATGTGCCAAACAGAACAATACCGGATTATAAATACCTATCTATATTCATTGAACTACACACCCAGTGATTCCGCCTGACCTCCCTTTGGGAGGTGTCACATCAAAATTGTCGACACTAACTATTCAACTTCAATTAGTTTCGGACAAAAATCGATAGAAACCGTGAGAAAATCCACTTGCTCCCCTACAAATTTGACTTTACAACCCCCAACCGAAAATTCTGGATAACTCCCTGTACACACCCTAGATTGGCACAAAAACGCAGACTTTTATCATTCACGAAAAGAAGAAGAGAAACTTGTCAAATGTTGATGTGTCATTTTCTACCAAAATTTCCCTATTCTCTTTATTATTTGACAGTATACCGTAAAGGCCTTTCAGATATTTTGAGTTGCTTAGTAACTTACTGATGTCCTTACCTAGACTGGCAACCCAATGGAGAAGAAATTGGGTCGTAGATATAATGAAATGAAGGATATAAGGCAAGAACATGGTAACCCACAATGTTAAACTTTTAAGAAATTCTATTATTACTTCTGTACAAGTCATTTTCATTAGCTGAAAGCTGATTTTTCCCGTAAAGCTATACATAAAGGCTTAAAATAATTGTACCAAATCAAGATAACGAATTTCTATTTTTCATGCTGCTGTGTGTGTTACCATGTTTTATTATATATACCATAATATTCGCTACCTAAGTCACTCAAGAATAAATCTTTTCACTGAACTCGCTCTAAGAAAAGTTTAATTTACAAATTATTTTCCTTTTTAGTGGAAAGCTGGTATACTGCTCCTCGTTTCCCGCCATCTTAATTGTTTTTCTACCAATATATGAATCCCAAAATGTTACAATAGGCTTACCATAAGTAAATATTGCTGCCATCTCTGGAGCACAATTTGAAGTCGGACAACATTAAACGACGCGGTATGATTCCTTTCCATCGGGTGCTGAATAACTAAAAAAATAAACATTTGTGGGTTACCATGTCTTTGCCTCCCACCCTTCAAATGTTTTCTTATATTGTTAGATATCACTTCTCGGACAAAGCTCTCTACACTTATGCAAAACATCAATTAGAATTTTTGTAAATGTGAATGCAAAATTCCACAAATGTCATAATAGTGAATACCATAAATGGTAATCAATCTGTAAGTTTTTTTTTAATATGGGCGGGACAAAGATTAAAGACAGTAAGCAAAGTAAACAAGATTTTTTAATATATTCTAGTAATTAAAAACAAACAAACAACATAGCATTGCATTTAGAAACATCCATGGATAATGCATCCAGTCACATCAACCTGTTTTTAAGAGGGTAGGAGGGAAACAAATAAATAAATATAAATATATATATATATATATATATATATATATATATATATATGTGTGTGTGTGTGTGTGTGTGTGTGTGTTTCATTTCATAATTTGGCCCCTGATATCAACATAATGTCATTTTTGTTTCGCTTTGACAAGAAACAGGTTGACTTGACGGAATCCCTTTCTGCATTGATTGACTCGTTCATTCAACTAGTATTTCTGAAACACTCTACGAAATAAAATTGAGCGAAGAGCTTCCGTTGTTTCTTTTAAATATATTCAAAGTTCCACGTTCACTCAGATTATCTGCCCTAACTAAACAAGTAACTTCCTAAAGGAAGACAAACGATGTAAGAAGCTTCCTCTAATAAAAGATGTTCTTTAGAATGAAAAGTTAATTCAGGAGAGGAGAGGTTTGACTTTCAAAATCTAATATCCGCACAGGAACTTCCGTATCAAATGTTTGCATAACAACGAGGATTAAGTTTATTTCAATATCCAATAAGCCTTGTTTTTCTTCCATATGGGTTCCGGGTAAACAACTCGAGAAATATGTTGGTTTTCCAGTTTTATGTTCCTCGGAGACAATAAAATTTCTGCACACAAACTCAGTATAAATCAATAGTACTTTGTCTAATATACTGTTAGTTTATTTTTGTACTTTGTGCGTAAAGTACGTTAGCGAAGTAGGTTTTTGTAAATTAATATTTCTCAGGTATTTAGAATTCTATACTTCTTCAAGTCTGGATAAGAAATACAAAGATCTTGTTTTTACTGCTATTTTTTTGTGTTGTATAAGCGACTAATTTGTTATTACATTCTTTTCTTTAGTTCACAATGATTCTAGGTGTCCTCAAATTTTGCAGGGTTAATATAGATCATTTCCTGACGTCATACAAGGGTGAAAATTTGCACAGCGACTTACGTCGGGTGATAATACAACATTCTATTGTTACTTTCATATATTTCTATATTTTAACATTTTGTTAATATTATCCATAAATAATTGCCTGCAACGCTGTGGCGTTTGACTGGTTGTAGGACTTGGGTTAAAAAAAAGACACGTTTTTCTTAAACAATTCGTACTAAAAAGTAAAAAAAATGACTTTGGTTATGCATAGCTAAAAAAACTCTCAAATACAGTAACTCTATAAATTCTTCAATTATCGCGACCTGTGCTTTACATTTTAGTCATGCATAAACAAAATTATTCTTTACATTTTAATGCGAATTGTTCAAGTATGTATTTAAAATGTTTTTATTAATTTATTTGTATAGTAGGTACGAAGGAAAATTATTCTGCTGGTTATGAGATGGGCCATGTGATGTGATTAGAATTATGTACAACGAGTTTTTATTGCGTGAATACTCCATTGAATTTGTTTTATCTATTTTTGTATTATTATTTGCGTAAATAGTATGGAAGATTTCAACACGAGCTAAGATGTAATTTTTAAGACCTTTAGGCAACTTTAGCTTAACACGTAATGTTACATGGTTGTGCGTATGTCCAGAATGCTTTTAGCAGCAGGACATAGTTTTTCTAGAAGCGTTAAGATCTCCAAATTTTAATAAATGAGCCTTTCGCGGATTGAGTTTTAATTAGGTTCCAAATGCTATTCCAGCATTCTTATGTCGCCGTATTCTCTTTCCGTCGAGTTTCCAATCTTGTTCTACGATTGTTCTAACTTTTCGTGAAATATTTCATCTTCGTTGGCTGAGAATTATAATGTTGTAACTACATAGGGTTTTGTTGATAGATAGAACTTTATAATTCTCAGCCGACGTCTTGTTCAAGCATTACTAAGTTTAATTAATGTTGTACTGACTGTATCGTAACAAATCCTCTGCTTTAATGTCCAGCAAGATATTTTACAGTAACATCTCATTGAAAGTATGCCAAGCTGCCATAGCTTAGTTAGCCGCGTAGGTTCTGGTTCGATACCATTAGCAGACCATCCTGACTGAGATTTTCCCTAACTCGCATCAGGCAAATGGCGGATTGGCACTTTCAACGTAGACACTGGGTGACTCCTTCCTTTTACAATTTAAATATGTAAAGCACCAGCAGAATCCCTCCGCAAGTAAGTTACCATGTATGTAGTAGAACAGGATAGAAAACAAACATATTAAACAGAAAGCAATAGATTTCTCAGAGAGGTCTTTAACTTGCGGAGCAAATATAAGACTTTTAGCAAGCTTTATTTTTAAATATTTTTGCAATATTCTCCTAACCGTTGATCCCATTTAATGCAATTAGTGCAGTACTTCATATGGGAGTATAATTACTTACTTACTCTATAACTACTTACCCGTATGACTTACTTACTGTATGGATTAGGGAACTCCCAAGTTCAACAGGACCGAATTGATGGTTTCGTCAGGTTGCAGCACCTCATAATGGACGTACTGTGCACAACTCGACCGTTTGAACGAAGCAATCCAGAAAAAGCGACCAGAATTGGCCAACAGAAAGGGAGTTGTGTTCCATCATGACAATAGAACGGCCACACACATCTTTGATGACTCGGAACAAATTAACGGAACTTGGTTGGGAAGTTTTGATGCATCCACCGTGTAGCCCGGACCTTGCACCGTCTGTCTACCATTTGTTTCGATCTCTGCAAAATTCTCTTGATGGTAAAAAATTGGCCGACCGAAGCGCCGCTGAAAATCACTTGGCCAAGTTTTTCGACGAAAAACCAAAGACGTTCTACACCGATGGAATTATGAAGCTACCCGAAAAATGGCAAAAGGTCATAGATAATAATGGTCAATATGTACTTGATTAAAATTGATTTTCAATAAAGAAATTTTTGTTCAAAAGTGTACTAAAAAACCGCCTAGACTTTTTATATGATCCTACCCATTGGATCGCTGAGACATATTTTCGCTAGTTGAACAAGTTTCTTGGGAATTCCAAACCGTATCAGGATATTGTATAGCTTTTTCCGTTTGAAACAATCATAAATAAGCCTTCCTAAATTCATTAAATTTGCTTGTGAACCGTCCCATTGTATTACCATTTCTTCTCGAAAATTTGTCTCAAGGCAAAAATCTTGCCCAATGTGGATCTATTTCTTCTAAATCCACATTGGTGATATCAAATTATTTAATCTACGTATGCGCTTAGGCGAGTTAGCAGTATATTACTCAATACTTTGTAACATGTTGGACGTAACGAGAATCCGCGGTAATTATTATAGTCCGATTTATCGCATTTTTTATAAACTGGAACTATTATTGAGGTTCTCCATTCCTTTGCAACAGTTTTCCATGCCGCGGATAAGTAATTGAGAGCAAACAAAGTAAGGG
>JAGDQP010003631.1:0-46885 GCA_022664845.1 Lepisma saccharinum
AAAAGGTGTGAAATGGGAGACGGATGAGCCAAGTTCCTTGGTGACAGCATGTAACAGGAACATAGGAACTTGGCGCGAGGTGGCAAGATTCATGATCCTCAAGTTATAAGGGTGGTGGGAATCCTAAAACCCACTACGTCCACCGCCACCAACCCTAAGGCTTTTGCCAGCTCGCGCCAAGTTCCTTTGTTCCTGTTACATGCTGTCACCAAGGAACTTGGCTCATCCATCTCCCATTTCACACCTTTTTAGGGCTAAAGAACTTGGCTCCACTTTTTGCACCTCTGGTGTTTTTGTTCGGATTAAAAACATATATCAAAAAGGCTAGGGAACATATCCAGTGTTCGATTTACATCGGGGAAGGGTTCCCGGGGATTTTTCCTGGTATCTGAGGAGTTCATACTCGGTTGTTGATTCTGCATATCATCGCAACAATGGAAAAAATATCTTTGCACATTCTACAAGGATTTTCAGTTTGGGTGGGATAGGGTGTATGTAAAGTCAAATTTGTGAGGGTGTAAGTGGAATTTTACACGGTTTCTATCGATTTTTGACTGTAAAAAAAAATTAAAAAATTTCGGGGCGCTCTCCAGGATTTGGGGGTGATACGCCCACAGGGGGGAGGGGTCTGGCGGAATCACTGTCTTTGTATTTCTACTCAAACAGATTGTTGGTTACAACTTACAAGCAACCACTAGTTTTAGGATCTTCCTTCTTATATTATAACAAATCGAACACTGGTTGCATATCTGTAACATTTAAGAAGTTACTCTATTTCAAAGATGGAAATAGACATGTTATCTCTTTGCTACGAACATGGTCGAAATTAACGCTAGGAGGGCCAGTAGGCCCGTAGAGTACCAAACTTTGTAGGTAGAGAGCCAAACACCATAAACTTTGACTCATATTAACAAGATTTTGCCTTAGTTTGATGTGGTTCATGTTTATTCAAGCATCGACATAGCCTGGGCCGTGGTGGCTCAATGGTAGAGAGCTCACCTCTTGAGCTATAGGTTGTTCCCTAGCAGCACAGAATATCGGCCAATTTCGATCAAGGATGCCCACCCAGTATTGATCCTATATCTTGTGCTGATAGGGTCGGTTCAATACGCGCTCATGCATGTGGACTTTGTGGTGGACAAACACCATTTGTGTGGGTTTTCTCGGGGGTTTCCTTCCACTTACTTCATTCCACTAATTCATTTCTCATCATCATCCATCCGGCCTGAGTAAAAGTTACAAAAGGCCTTAAAAATTACATTCAAATTCAAATCGACATAGCCATAAGAATGGCACTCAACGCACCTTCCACCAACTGCTGTTTTTCGACACTTGGGCACGTAAAGAATTATTTTAGATTCTTCTCAACTGACCATGACAGGGTGACAGCACTCGCGCTGCTCACCGTTGAGGGAAGGTTGACTCAGGACATTAAATACGATGACGTAACAGACACCTTCGTACAAAGGAAAGCAACGAGGAAGGTGCTTTAAACGTATCTTGAAGGTAAATAAAATTAGGTTTTATGGGCAATAATTGGTAATTGAATTTGGGCTATGTATCATTAATACTCATCTTTTTTTTTAAAAAAAAACAACAACTTTAAAATGTTTTTGGGTGAATAAAAATAGCTTGTATTACCTTCTTCTTCAGTGTAATTAACACGGCTTCCACAAGTTGCTCATTGTAGGACTATGTATTTAATATCCATATAATACAGAGCCCCATGGACACTGACTGACTGACTCATCCATATAAATTCACAGGCCAAGCTAGAAACACCAAATTTGCTATGAAGGTGTAGGACCATGAGTAGGTAAAGGAAAAAACGCGACATTTTGAAAAAGTCTCCATCTTGGATCCAAAATGGCCGCCAAACCCATGGTTGTATAGAATACACTGCCTAAACGAATGGGGCTACTGAAATGAGATTTGGTATGAAGGTACAACATCACTAGTAGCTTACGAAAATATTTTCAAATTTTCTAAAAGTCACCATCTTGGATCCAAAATGGCGGACAGAAAATCATTTTTCACACCGTTTGAGCTAGAAATATGAAATTTGGTATAAAGTTGTATTATCAGTAGTAGTTTAGGAAAATATTTAAAAAATGTTGAGAATGTAGTCATCTTGGGTCCAAAATGGCCGCCAAACCCATTGTTATATAGAATACACAGCCTAAAGTGCTTGGGATACTGAAACGAAATTTGGTACGAAGATACATTATTACATAATGTATGTATCCAAAGACGTTATCTTTGATCCAAAATGGCGGACCTAAAAATCCATTTTCTACACCGTTTGAGCTAGAGATACGAAATTTGGCATACAAGTGTATTATCAAGAGCAGTTTACGAAAATATTAAAATATTGTAAAAAGGTCGCCATCTTAGATTCAAAATGGCCGTCCAAACACCCATTTTACACACCGCTCGAGCTAGAGAAATGAAATTTTATTTGAAGGCGTTAAGAGTACATCACAAGTAGGTCACTACAATATAAGAAAACGTTAAAAAAAGGCGTTAACTTGGATTCAAAATGGCCGCCCCAAAACCCAAATTTCCAAACCATTGAAGCTAGAGAAACGAAATTTTGTATGAAGGTGTACGACCAAGAGCAGGTTACAATACATGGGGCAAGCCTCCCCTTTGTAGGCGCAGCCTCCACGTGAGAGGGTACAGATAGACACCATAGCGGTGCAGTCCCGCAGAGAGATTCTGGTTAAGATAAAGCTGGCGCAGCCCCCCTTAACTACTGAGGTTGGGTCAAAGCCTCCACGGGGGTCTGGAGGCAGCGCCCCAACAAAACAAAGCGAGTCATTATTTTATTATTACTAATATTATTGAACCATATTTTGTAAATAACCACATTAGCAGAGTTAAATAATTCTTCTCTGTTTATTACTATTATTATTATTAAATGGTGAGAGGACGGAGGAGATTGATTTGTCATAATGTAAAGGTGGGAAACAGAAAATTGTGGTAGGAAGTGAGGGGGTGAAGGTGTTGGAAGTAATGGTGTTAGGGCGCCCAGACGCTTGGAGCCCGGACCTTCTATTCATATCAACTAACAGATTCTCCAGTTTTAAAATATCTCCATTTAAATCTGATATCTCATTGATGGCTGTAGAAGATCAACCTCCGCTGTATGTATCCCGTATCTACACGCAGGTTTCCGTGTGCTTGTCAATTTACCGTTTACTCACTATCTAGGACATTTTTAAGCTCTTTTTGTATTTCTGAGCGTTGTAATAATCTGTATACATTCTGTGTATAAAGAGTATGTGTACACCTTCCGTTAAAATCAATTTACTACATAGAACAACAGGCCTTAATTTGTTTTTTGCCAATGATAAACAGTATAGACATGTCCTTTCATTACATTCATTTGAAAATCTTCCGTCAAGTTTCATTTGACTGCCCCTTTTATTTTTCTGGCTTGCTTTCAAAAGATGTAGTATTTATTCTAGTTCGAATATTGAACACTGTTAATAATATAACTTTCGTAGATAAGTGTCATTTAAAAATTAGTATCCGTTTTAGAATTAATAGGAAACAAGAAAATCTGATTAATATACTTTATTTAATTCAATTATACCTTACACTATTTTCCACTACCTTCCTAGACATATTGTATTGTGTGATGGCCTTATGTTGACTCTATGTTCATCTGCGCGTGTGCTGCGCGAAAACTGGTACGTCTTGCAGAACGACCTATTATTTTAGTTCGGTCATAATGGTGTATTATATTTCTTTTTAAATAGAGGATGTTCATTAAATACGTGCATGTAAATTCCCCCAGAAAAAAAATAACAGCAATCAAAATTATCTTCCTTTTTGAGACAAAGAATATCCAACTTGCAGCTCAAAGTGCGGTATATCAAACATTGAAAACAAAACGTTAGGTCAAGGCTATTGAGGCAAGAAAAATAGTCTCAATTTATTCAACAAGGTCTTTTACTGTTACTTATTTCTCTGTACATCATGTTTATATCGTCCGTTAAGTAGCTTCTAATAGACTCATTTACTGGATTTCTGTGAGAGAGAGTTTGTTTTCTATTTCATCGTTTTTAAGTTTAATGTCAGATTAATTTGTTTCACTGCTTGGTCTTAGAATTTATTTTCTTTTTCAATTATTTCGCTTGGTTTGGAGTGTTTAATTTTGCGGTCACACTTGCGCTTGTGTCCCACCTTTCTCTTGCTTGACCTTTAGTATATTAATTTGGGCTTCGCCATTTTACTCTTTGGTATTGACGTTCCCTATTACTCACTCCGTTTCTTTTATGGTGTCCAGCTTCTTTGATTTCGCCAATACCATCCTTCAATTGATAAACTTAGTGGTTTATATCCCGTACTCTTCTCCACTTATCTTTTGTCTCCTTGGTATGTTTAGAGGTTTAGGGCTTTAAAGCTGCCAATTTCGTGTTTGTCAATGCCAGTTCTCCCTTTTTTATTTATGTATTTTGGTATTCTGTTAAGTACCTTAGCTCATTGCAAGTGATATAGAAAATTTATTTCCCTTCAAAGTATGGAATGCTGACAATACCGCCACTCATGCTTGTTGGCAAGGATAAAAGTAGAACTGGATACCTAACCCAGAGTCCTACACATCATGCGGAAAGTCAAGGATCATTACAAACTGCTGAGAGTAAAACTTCTCATCTCAAAAGAATAGGGATGAAATTTTGCGGACCCCAAAATTTCAGCAGCCAAACATTTGTAGGAAATCGTTTAGCAGTAAACCAATTGTTCTGTAACAGGAATTACTGGTAGAATTTTAAGAATCTTCTGAAGAAAAAACATAAACTTCAAAGAGAAGAGAAGGGAAAGACAATTAGGTACATATAACGTAGTTATTGGATCAGCCAGACAATTAAAGAGAGATCACCAGCCAAAGGAATGTATGAATCAAGAGAATACGAAGAAGAAGCGCCATCAGAAAGACTGTTTTTGTGCTGATTTAAGGAAATTTATTGCCAACAAAAGACAAAAGAGCCTGGATTCAATGTGTAGAATGCAAGATATTGTTCCAAGAAAACTGTGACTCAGGGAAGTTTTTCTCAGTAGTTCAACTTTACGAGTAGGCTGAGGATGGTTGTGCACTGTTAGACGATCAATAGGTTTTACCGACAATACATTCTAATATCTGTATCTTATTTTTTACTAAGTTTCTTTATTATGTTCCTCATGGAGATTTCTTAAATTTTAGGTTAAAAGCTTATCATTCAAGCGTATTCTTCTATTTTGCAATAGTTGAATTTGTAAGCGGCGATATTACCTTTAGGTGCTTGCAATATTGCCAGTTTATCTAGTGTAACAAAAAGAAATAAATTACAGGTAATCTTAAAATTTCAGTTGATTATCGTTTTAGCACAAGGTCCTACATATTAAAAAAATGCCTGTGTTAATTCAACACTTTTCGGTGTCCCAGCGTGATTACCACATTTTTGTCTTAAATCAACAGAACACATGGTGTTGATTAGACATCAAGTGTTTGCATATCGCAGTTTTGATCGCTTGCTTTCATAGAAATGGAACATATCGTCACCTTGAAACCATCGTCACCTATGTCCACTCTTGCTGCTTTTGGAAAAACACAGTTTTAAAGTTTGAAGTCGCATTTAAAGCCTGTATAAATTCATTTCATTTCTAACGTTTCTAGCTACTTGGAAGTCGTTTTGTGAGATATTATTTTTGGGGTTGATGCCCTTCAATACAAGATCTTTGACTGCAGTGTTAACTCTATTTGCCAAAAAGTGGACATAGTACCTTCTGGTTCCAAGATGACGATACTCTCAATAATAGGCAATTCTGAATCTTAACTGACAAATGGAAAAACGATTAAACAATAGCATAAGTCGGGCAAGCAATTTGTTTATGCTTGGGTATTCGCTACATATAATTATTTTATCTAGGACTTGTAGATTTAATCGTGGATCAAGTCAATCCAGGATTAAAGTGTTTTCAGCAACTGGGCTTTAGCGAACAAATAAGGTATATTTTATCAGCGTTTCGGTGTACTGCGATTCCCATGCAGCTGATGATGTTCGTCGGTATTCACCTGCATGATGAGATACCTTAAACAACTTTGAAGTTTGAAGTGAGAACCGAAATCGAGAGCGCGTTGCATGATTTTTATATCGTAAGGTTCCCGTTCCACCGTAGTGGAAGAACCGTAGATCTTTATACTGGAATCAAAGGATGTAGCAGACACAAGAACATAAAAGACGAGAGGATTTTAGAAACATGGGTTTAGTTTCATGTTGAGAAAGGAAGTTACATTCTTTAGTAGCGCTTCGACTCACCCGACAGATCCGTTGAAGTCAAGGTTTGGCTGCTAACTCCTGTTAGCCGGTCTCAATAATATAGTCTTTGAGTATCTGTTACTTTAGCGAACTCCTGGCTTAGAATGAATCTTGTCTCTTCGTAGCTTCAGTATTTCTCTAATCGCTTTTTCCCTTTTTTCGAAAGAGAGGCGCTTGAAAATTCAATTTGTCAGCAGACTTCCAGGGGAAAGTGATGGCCCATGGATTTTAAGTGCCTTGTTTTCAACGTGTCTGTCCGGAAGAGTCTTTGTGTTATAAACACAATTCTTGTTATTCATCGCTGTTGTCTAACAGGCGTTATAAACTACCTATTTATTTGAGTTGTATGCATGTCTTGTTGTTCTTTGTAATATTGTCCATGTAAGATATTTGCGTAATGATAACAGCTTACAATAACCAAATGATGGGAAAATTGTTCCTTCAGATATGGTGGCGTAATACATATGAGTGTCTTTAGTATTAAATTATCGGGTACTTAGTTTGAAGAGCCTGAGGGGCGTTACAATGTTATTTTGTCGGTGAGCACAAGGGGGCAATACTGTTACACCGTCCAAGCAAACTGATGCTTGACATTTTGGGGAGTAAACACAATTTGTTTTGGTTTTTAGTTTTCCGTGGTTAACATTAGAGGCGCTTGATACGCAGCTAATCACATGCGCAGCGATAGCAAATCAGTGCTCTGCTGATATGCATTTGTCATTTTAAAATATCGCCCAAGTCAAGCAGCAGCGTAGTATACAGCAGAGCAGTCAAGTGAAATGGATCAGAATTTAATGGCAAGATCAGCGAAAGTAGCCCAACGCATTACTTATTGTCCTATTTTATGTGTTATCATGGTAATTGTGGTGTGGATTATTGTTGGATGATCGCTAATGGAGATGGAGTTCACAATTATTGAGATGAAATATGCTCTTGTGGGAAGTAAAAGCAAGCCATAAACCTAATATGGTCTTGACATTGGTTTTCTGTCGGTGAACACTTGTTATTACCACATGCACAGACTTGACATAGTTCATTCTAAACTGCAGATTCACATCTTCCCGTAAAGGTTAAAAAGTGTTGTGCATTTTACTGAGTTCTAGCTGTAGTTTCACCTTTATTCCGCACAACATGTGTATGCGTCCTAGCATTATCGTGAAGATGGATAACGCACCTCGTTGGGAATCCATGCCTTTTACCTTTTGGTCTTGATCTGCTGCCGTAACAAGGCAAGTGTGTTGATGTAGCGATCGGAATTGATGATCGTATCTTGCTCCGGAAGTATTCATCCACGATGACAGAAGAACAGCGTTTATCGTTACATTCTTGCACCAAGCTGCTGTTTGCCCTTCTTGGGTGGTGGTGACCTTACATGTTTCTACTGTATGCTGGCGCGGTTCGTTTAAGGGACATAGTCACAATGCGCGCCAGAAAATCGTCGGTCAGCAGGACGCTGTTCTTCCTTGGAAGCCTCCATTACACAGACATTGGCAAGCCTTGCACCACGAGCTCAACCATTCCACCAAACAAAACATCTCATGTATGGGAGCTGTGTATTGCAAGTGATGAAGAAAGAGTATCGACACTGTTAATAATACAACTTTCGTAGACAAGCGTCATTTGAAAATTATTATCCATCTTAGAGTTAAAAAGAAACAAGAAAATTTGATTAATATACTCTATTTTATTTCATTATACTTTACACTATTTTCCACGGCCTTTCTAGACATATTGTGTTGTGTGACACTGATAGGCCTTATGTTGACTCTATGTTCATCTGCGCGTGTGCTGTGCGAAAACTGGTACGTCTTGCAGAACGACCTATTATTTTAGTTCTGTTATAATGTTGTACTATATTTCCTTTTAAATACAGGATGTTCATTAAATACGTGCATGTAAATTCCTCCCCCCCCCAAAAAATAACAGCAATCAAAATTATCTTCGTTTTGAGATACAGAACTTGCAGCTCAAAATACGGTAAATCAAACATCGAAAACAAAACGTTAGGTCAAGGCTATTAGAGCAAGAAAAATAGTCTTAATTTATTCAACAAGGCTCTTCTACTGTTACTTATTTCTCTGACATCAGCTTAGGAGAGTAACAAGAAAACTGAACAAAGAAAACTTACCGTACAATATAATTTGTATTTTTCGTTCTCCGAGATTTCACTGGGACAGTATTTGAAGTAGGGTGCGTTTACTTTGAGGTTGCTGCTTTTCGCTATCTATTGATGGATGAGTTTTACTACCTTGTTGTGTTAACAAAAGATATAATCAAAGTTTGCAAGGGTGATACATCCTCCCGTAGTACTCTATGAGTTCATTGTCCGTGTTACACCTTCTGGATTTGTCTTCAATTGCTTCTTTAAAGATGTTTCGTGTAGTTTGTTGTTAGAAAGATCTTGTCTTGGATTGCCCTGTTATTGCTTTAACCATACATTTGAGGTGTGTTTGAGGATTCATAGGCTCTCTAGATGGTTAGTATGTGTTCTGTGGTGCATTTCTGTTTTCACTGTGGTATTTTCACCTGTTCTTTGTCATTGTTTTCTGTCCTATAGTTTTCATTTCCCAGCTTTAATCGTGTGTTCTTCATATCCGATTCGTAGATAACTTTGAACGATTTATTTCGTTTGCTATTATGTAGGAAATAGTATCTGAGATTAGAAATTTGGCTGAGGTGTAATTGTTCTGTATCTGGAATTCTCATGTCTCCTAGGTTGGGTGGTAGTGTGATTCGTTTTTCTGTCCTGGGATGATGCATTCGGGGTCTCGTCATTCTGGCTCTGAGAGTTTTGTTTAAGTCTTCTAAATCAACATCTGTTCATTTAATGCCTTCGAATGGATATGATATGATTTTATTATTATCATTAACATTGGCCGCAGCTAAGTGCCATGGTCAGCACGTTCAGTGATACATATTGAAGGAGTTTTTCAGAGCCCAACAACAACAAAACTGTGGATCCCGTCATTAACTCACGATAAGGCTAGGATATATGTTTTGTATCGTTTTCGAATGTCTTTTCGCGCACCCTCGTACTTACATACACTTACCTTATACTTCATACAAACCTTCTCCACATACCCATGATAGTTTTTTCCCGACCTAGCAAGGTTTATTTATGTAGGAGACGAATTTTCCTTCTTTATTTCTATTGCTCTTCTACGAGACATCAGCATATTTCCTCTGATAGCATTGCATAATAGTTTGAATATTTACCTGTAAGGGTTAATCCTGGGCTCCTGTTGCTATTATCCTATTCTTTTGTATTTTTTGTTGGTTTCTGGAATAACCTGCACCCCACCATAATAGGCAAAGTCTTTTCTAGTAGTACTTTGGTACATGTGAATATTTCCACATTAATATTCCGTAACTTTCCTCAATATGGGGGAGAGTTTCCGCATTTAATTATTGCTCTGTACTTCCCTTGGTTCTTCACTGCTGCCTGTGAATTGCGGTAGCTGAGCAGGAAAACATATTATTTGGCATTCTGTTACATACTTTTTCAATTCCTATTTCCGATATACAATCCCACTTTCCTTCGTTTAAATTTCCGAGCTCAATTTGTAACATTTGCAGCACCAATTGTTCTCTCGGTTGCCTCTCGCAAGCTACTGCCCCGTTGTTATATGATGTCGCATCACTACGTGTGGTCTCAAGTGCTTCCACACTGGTGCTGCCATCTAATGACTTGTTTCGGAGATACTACAAATGCGACATCTCCTTCTGCGGCATCTCTCCTTAACTTACCTTATGTTAAATATATGTTTTATGGGTTGTATAGTTAGATAGCCTGATCTCTTTCTCTCTCTCTCTCTCTCTCTCTCTCCATCTGTCTGTCTCTCTCCCTATCTCTCTCTCTTTCTCTGTGTGTGTTTCTCCGACATCTATGATAAAATCCACTTCATTAAGTGTTTTAATTCTATATCTCTCTATATATATTTGCGGTGGTTAGAATCAACACTGAAATTCTGCAAATAGCCAAATTTCGGGAAATTGGTAGAAGCTTGCCCATTCCCTTTCTAGTTTCAAGAACATAAATATTTTCTTATATAAATTTGGCTGAAAATCTTATGTCCTCAAAAATGTGAAAATGTTAGTAAATCATATTTTATTCGTATTTGAAATGGGGAACATGTTCCTTTGACACGCTCGTAATAAACATGACAGTTTTGGTATTGAGCGTTTCTTCACTTTGAATTTTGATACAATTTGGACTTAAAATCTCGGGAATTTCTGTTAGAAATCACGTAGAAGAAATATTAATAATTAATTTTTATATTAAGTTTACATCGATGCCCCGAAACGGTAGTTACGGCGTACTGGTTTGGTTAAGGTGGATTCCTCATTACTCCATTCAGTAATACCCACAATTTTAGACCCTGAAACCATGCGCACGGAAATCATGAGTACTAAGCCCTCGAATAGTACCGACTCATACCAGATATGTCTAAAAAAAATCATAAGTTTCAGTGGAACTAACTTATGGGTTTTTAATCTGACTACCATCTTTGGACGGAAATTAATAGGTACTCGAAACCATTCGTCTGTATATTTGAATCGCTCGCACAAGAAGTAACTGCTATTTGACTGGATTTCTTCGAACATGTGGATTTTAATTTTAGCCTCCTTGTTTCATTTGCTACATTCCCTTTCTTACATTTTCTTTTTGTTTTTCCTCTCCCCTTCCCTCTTTCTTTTATCTCTCTACAATCCTTCTGCTATGCTTTTGTCTTTGTTGCACCCATCGCTCTCAATTTCGTTTTATACGCGTTTAATTTCTCCCTACACTATATTTTCGTACACTGTTTCATCCCTTGTACTCTCGTTCCATCTATGCGAATTCATGCATATCTAGAAAAAAAATCTGGGGAAATGTTGTTTTCAGCTTTTTACTACCCGAGAGGGAAGGAGACAGGGATAGTGCGTGAGAGAGAAATCTACCTGGAAGAGTTGCACGATAACTTAAAGTATGTTGGATGGCCTCACTAGTGGGCGTTGAGGATTGCACTTTTGGGCTCTACTAACCATGGCACATAGCTTTATTTACAGTCACTATGTAGAGATTTCTGCTTATGCAAACAAAATCTTAAGTTATTTAAATATTTAGTAAACAATATTCACATATGTACACTTTACAATAAATTATTCTGGTATCACAGTATGTTGTTCTAATGTCCTACATCCATAAATTCGGCAATTTTTTGTACTCATATTGCGAAATACGAATTGCCAACATTATCTTGCCACCTTGATCATTTACTCTCTCTACGCCACTGTATAACTCTCGATGTTACATAAAGATTTAGCAACCATATTCCATGCATTTGCTCGGCATTCAGAACAATCAGAAATATCTTCATCAATGGTTTACCGCCCACAAAATTTACCTTATCTTATCTTCATCAATGGTGCATAGTAAAGTTGGTCATATTAGCTAGATTCAAGAAACAACCAATAACGAATCAACAAAATTGTTGGTAATTCGGTTACTATTTTCGGTCCATTGTTTTCTTCTCTATTATAAACACCAAATATAAGTAAAGTAGACTTGGCGTTAAGTGCTTCTAAGAACCCAAAACAAATGTTAATGAAGTTTATGATGGGCGCATTCACGGGACTAAGAGAGCACCATACGATCTATGGTAGCATTAAGCGCTGAGAGAGCATTTTAATTGTATTGGTTGCTACATATAGGCAAAGCAATTAGATTCAAGTGCTTTCTCAGCGCTTAGTGGTACCTTACTCTGTTGAATGCGCCCAATATCTCCCCTGCAGCACAACGATATCGGGTCAATACTGGGGCTAAAACGCTGATATCGATCCTGGTTGGCCGTTGTGCAGCAGTATCGATCGGCATTGGTATTTCGACAGTGAATTCTATTCCTGAAACTTAAGAAACATGTATTTCAACCAGAAACCAAGGACTGAAAAGCTTGGCAGTATAAAGTACGAAGTTTAGAGATATATCTCTGTCTGAAAATCTCACTGTTCGATACCGATTAGCATCGATCAACATCGTTCTCCTATATCCATCAATATTTATAACTCGTGAAATCCGATATCAACCGATAACGTTCTTCAGCATCAGTCGATATTGTTGTCCGATATCGATTAATATCGAAAGAAGATGCTTTCCGATAGCGATCATTATCGATCTGCGATAATCGGCCAATATCGGCAATAATGTTTGACATTCGTTATTGATCGATCTCGGATGACGGCCTCGATCAACATCGCAATCGTCCGTTATTAATATCGGTCAACATCGATCCGCTGCTGGAAGGTATTTTTCCTAACTCAAGAAATTGAAAGGTGTTTGTTCATCAGTAATTTTTACGAAATTTTCCTTCTCCACCGATTAATCCAACTAGGGATGTAGAGAAGCAATTTTAAATAACTTACCTTGTTTATGAAGGTAAAATTGAATAGTGGGGAAAGACCATTTCAGTGGCAAGTGGTTTTGTATGGTGATCTGTGGATAACTCCACTTTCGCTCTGGTTTAAACCCGAGAATGGTTCGGATCCCTCATTACTTGTAGGTCCCGTTTTTTACGAATGTTCTTGACTACGGCAAAATTCAAGGTTCAAACAAACAAATGTTACCTGCGGCGGTCGTGAGTTCTGAGGTTTTAGGGCAGAATCTACGAGGTTCTGGAATCGAAGTTATGCTGGAGAATACATGCTTGTGGATTTTAGAAACTTTATAGTATAGAGAATCGAGATAAACCGAAGAAATTAGTTACTAAAATATAGTCCTAAAGGGGCAAAACACAAAGTTTACTGAAGTTATTAACAAACAAATATACCCTGTTTAGCTCATCGTTTACAGACACAACTAACATTTAATCAATCGTCAACGATACTCTACTAATAAATCCATTCAAATGTTTTACGAACACCACGCTTTTCAGACTCTTTTGGACATAATATTGAAATTACTATTAAAATTGCTTTAACGGCAATGATACACTCGCTTTCCTTAATTGGGTCCAACGATATTGTCAACGTTACATGGTGAATTTTTGATGTATCCATACAATGGTAGATGGTAGAAATAAGAATTGTATCTATACAATGGTAGATAATATTTACCAGTGGTTATGTATTGCCAAGCTGCTAGTATTATACTGAAATATTATGCATGAAGCAGCGATAGCTAATTTACTACGCGGGAGCACTCGATTGTAATACAAATAACGTTAATATCTTAAGACAAACAACAGGAAACAGTTATACTCATTTATCAAATTTGTCAATATGCTTGGATATTGGATGCAAGAACGTAAACTAACCTAACTAAACCAATGCTAGATTGATGACTATACTATGCTGTGGCATTGATAAAGATATTTGATTATTTATTTATTTATTTGTGTTTTATTGATTTGATATACTTCACTGTTATTGTGTGTCGCTAATAAGCTAACATTACATTATACTTACTCGGCGATCATAATAAAGTTACCTCGTAAGTTCTGGTTCTTATTACACTCAAAACAAAGTAATCTAATCTAACCTAATGTATTTGGCTTTAGAGCAAATATGAGTTTAAGTAGTAGCGACAACTTTAATATAATGAAACTTGACAGTATTCCTTATATCACAATCGGAACCCTTTCCGTGTAAAATCACTTGTCAAGTTTCACTTGTCAGTAGTGACTCTTGTAGGCCCAAAACTCATCGTTAGCTATACTGCTATATTTTCACTCCAAATTGATTTTACAACTAAGAGAATTGTTGGATGTGATTCGAGTTTCATTATAACTCATACAACTAGTGTAAGAAGGAATCCAAAGTAGAAAAAAAATATTGATAACGATGTTATCACAGAACTCTACAAAAGAACATATTTCATCTTCAATGACTCAAGAAGATTACTCGTATTATAGCTTGATCACTTCTTTTGAGTATTTAGATGATTTTGATTAAAATCCGTATAAGCAACAGGTAAGTATGGGATACAGAGAGAAGTTTGGAGCTATAAAAATCGTCTTCTAATAAAAATCATTAACACATTTCAAATCGATTGAGCATTTCAGGGAAACCAAATGGTGTCAGGAGAAAATTCTAACAGTATATTGGAAAGAAAAAGCATATCATGTCTAAATCTTAAAAATTTGGTTTAAACATTTTTTTGGCATGCATTTTCTTGTATACATGCAATCATTGCAAACAAGAGGTTGGGACTTAGGCCTACAAAGGAACAAGGGAACCTTCCGAACCAAGTTTGGGATCGACCAACCAGACTATACGCATTCGATAGAGGAGGTCAAAATATACGTACTGATGGATTATTCGACTCGGAGCTAAATAGGGGCGAATGATATGAACATGCATCTTTGTATATAAAAATCAGAGAAACAAATAAAGATCAAGTTGTTCGTGTTCAAAGGGTACTGAATGGAAGGTAGTAATGGGTAGGGGAGAAGTGGCGATCACCTAAGAAAAAATGGATTGTAACGCAGTTGTTTTGCAATATGTATTGAACAAAATTTGTTGATACATGCTCGTATCCTTCTACAATACGTGTGTAAAATAAAACGAGGATAACTCTTACAGTTTTTTAGTATCGAGAAAAAACAAAGTACTACTTTGATCGCTATTCCCATCACATGTTGGTAATGGTGATTACGATATAACCTTGTTCAACACTTATAGTTCCATATGTAATTTGTAGAAAATTGAGACTTTAAAAGCTAAAGTGGTGTAAGCCCATTTGCAATAAGGTTTAGTTATGTCCAGAAAATGGATTCCCCGCAGTAAAATATATTAAATGAAATGTAAAGCACGTCTAGTCCACTCGTAGACCTAGCCACGAGCGAACTAGGACGTGCTTCACCATCCATTGTATATATTTCGCTGCGGTAAATGTAAGTAAGATATGCGTCAGGCCTTAGATGCAAAATGGACAATGTTGTGTTCAATTTGTTAAATAAAATGATACCATTGGAGCTACCATTGATCATAGCAGTACTTATAAGAAATAAGAATTTGAAGTAATTCCTGTATTCCAAGGGTTCAGTGTCTGCCTCAAGTAGGCGTATGGGCTATCTTCGGTTTAGGGTGTACGCCTACTTGACATTTTCGGCCCGAAAAGCATCGCAAATGTTTGTTGAGAATGGCGACCTCTGTGCTGGTAAACCGATCACGTTGATCGTCATTCCCAACACTGCGCAATTTTGAAAATTAAGCTGGTTATTTTCTAAAAGGTAGTTAATGTGAAATTTAAATGTGTGCCATGAGTTAGACATAGATATCACTTCTTATCAAACTTGGTAACTTCAGGATATTACTAAATAAAAGTGTAATAATTACCATGGGTGGAAATACACAGATCCTTATAAGAAAATAGGCAAAAACACATTTCTGCACGTTGTAGACTTCACTTTTCACAGACTACTTCATCGCCACTAAACAAGTACCTTTGCTACGCAAGGCAGATGACAGCACCAGTTTGGCTTTTCTTCGCATAACGGAAGAGGGAAATCTGGGACGATCGCCATTCCCAACTGATCGGCATTCTCTTTCCTCTTCCCTACTGAGTTAAAGGTATACCTTGTGAATGGTATATTCTTTATGGTCGCCATCTTGAAGTCCTTTATATTGAATCTTGATTGATTTTCTTAAATTGGAGGAGGTCGTGAAGTATGTCATTCAGGGATAGAATTTTACCGGAAATACGTTTCTGAAGTCAGTTTTGCCGTAAATGTAACATTGTGAGAGATAATAGTATATGATGCTAGAATTGGGTAATAAAATAGCCTGGAGACACCAATTTCTTCTCGAAATAACGACGGAAATGAAACCTAAATGCATACAAATTGGAGTATAGAGCCCTATCGATATGGATTTTTACGCATTCGGGTTTCGTTTCCGTCGTTATTTCGAGAAGAAATGCGTGTTTCCAGGCTACTGCATCATTGCCCCATTAGCGTCACATATCCTTATCACCCACAATATTACATTTACGGGAAAACTAACTTCAGAAACGTTTCCCTATAAAATTCTAGCCCAGAATCACATATTACACGACCCCCTTCTAATTTAAGAAAATCAATCAAGATTCAATATGGAGAACTTCAAGATGGCGGCCATGATGAATATACCATTCACAAGGTGGCGCCTTCCACTCAGTACCCATTACTACCTTCCACTCAGTACTCTGAACACGAAAACTTGTTCTTTACTTGTTCGTCTGATTTTTATATACAAAGATGCATGTTCATATAACTGGCCCCTTTTCAGCTCCGAGTCTAATAACTCATCAGTATGTATAGTTTGACCTCCTCAATCGAAAGTGTGTAGTCTGGTAGGTCGATGCGAAACTTGGTTCGGAAGGTTTTCTTAGGCACATATTTGACTTTTATTTCCGACCTAATTAATTATTAAAAGAAAGCTAATTATGATCTTTCAATTTTGTTCCCTGAAACTGCTCAGTTAATTTAGATAATTTTCACTTTTCAAGTTGAAATTTAATATGTATTTGTTTCTTTTCACCAAATACAAAATTTCGAAGTTTAATCGAAGGTCATTCAACCTTTACATAAGAAAGGCTCTTCTTTCATCACTTATCTTATTCTGCTATTATTATTCACTATCTGGGTATATGAATTTGAAATGGCTCAGATGAGCATCAGATAATATGGCCGGATTTGCATAATTTTCAAGGATTCGTGTCCACATGTAGGTACATAAATACCATATTACAATATACGCAGTTATGTAAAAAACAATAGGATTTATCAAGGGTTCACAACAGTCACAATTAACAGGCAAACACACAGACTGATTCAAAATGGCATCGTGTAAATTTCAAATTTTGATTTCGCAGTTGTACTGTCATTAAATTAACAGAAAGGAAAACAGAAAATAATTATATGAAATTCAATAAAACTCTGATATGGGGAACATTCACTTTTTCATACCCTTTCTTTCACGAATATCTTATTTGTCTCCATGAAAAGTAAATAAAAAATAGTCTAATTCTTAAGTTTTTTTCTGTTTTTGTTTTGTCTTTTTTTAATTTCTTAACTACAGTCATACACAAACTAAGTTATTTATGAACTACAGCAGTTATAAATAAAAGCAACTAAATATGCACAATTTAATTATAAATAATTTTGAGCTTACATCAAGACACTTGTTTATCTTTTTCTTAAAAAGAATTAAACCTCTGTGCAACTATGAAAGTAGCACATGTAAAACATCATCAAACAATTTTATATTACCAATAATACCTAAAATTTACAAACTCTTAGTAAATGTCCGAGGCACTGCCTCATCATTATAATAAGTCTTTTCTTTGTTTATATTTCTCGTTTTGTTTTTAATTTAAACTTCTTGTGCAAAGGAGAAGAATAAAATTTCTATGAAATGTTCGTTTGTAGTTTATGAATATTCACACTCAAACACATACGCACTTATTCTTTCTCATGTTCACACACACACAAAAAAAAATAGTTTGTACACGTATTAGTCACACTGCCACTTGGTAGTCACTAGTATAGTGTTGAGCTTACCCACCAGGTGGCACTAAAATCACACACGCAGAGAAATGGGATTTGTCTTTTATATCAACGATGATGTAACAAAGATGATCCTAGTTTTTCCCTGTTTTGTAGAAACGATGAAACTTAACAGGAAAATTGAAACATCACATGCTATCTTCCAATAAGTATATATAAGTAATGTTGATCTTCTTTTGTTTAAATGCATGTCTTGTGCTCTTCACAAACTTCACCGCCATAAGAAGATGTTATGTGAGTGCTAAAACTTAGTTTACTCAATAGCTCGTAAAGTTATAACCACAATAAATATCAATAGCATAAAGTTACTGAAGTACGTGTAACAGGTGCTTAATATTGACATGTATTTAGTTTACTTGGGAGGAACAGTAAAAGGTAATTATGCAGGGGAGAAAAGGACTTTGTGCGATCTTTCCCCTACCAAATTGAAAACTCTATAGATTAATGCAGTTCCTTATTCATGGACCCTGGCTTACTTCGTGTTCATAAATATGTAACTTTTATGAGCTATAGTAAACTTTAAAACAATATAAAATGAAACGTACCAATTAAATATGAATTAAGTTGAGTTTTTATGAAATTAAATTATGGTTTTGTTCTTTATGAAAAGATTTCTTAAACTTTGATTTGTAACTTTTAGAACTTTGTGACATAGTTACCAGATCATTTGGGAGAAATGGCACGCAGGATAGGATCATTTTCAACTTTCGTTTTCACACATCGACCTCTGTAGCAAATTTCTGTCTCTAATGAAATTTCCGTAGTTGAAGATGTTCCTATAACTCGAAGAGGCTGGAATGTAGATACACTCTCGGCCAACTCATCATCAGAAGAATTTTCAGGATGGTTTGTGCTTGCACTAGTGATTGCTGCCGCCGCTATGGACTCTGTTGGTGTAGTTGACCCTGGTGAGTGTGTTATATCGTCTAATAGAGTGTACCCTGTCGAAACTGTGTCAATTCTGTCAGTTGCAGTAGCTGACGCCTCTTCCTCTGCTTCTGTTTGTTTCTGATCATTGTCGTTGTTTGTATTTTCGTCTTTCAAAATTGGAAGTGTCCAAGACCTCACTTTTTCGGTTTTCAGATCTGCTACTGAGTTTTCGGCAGCTGCTGAGGCTACATTCTGTGACTCTGCCGTGTCCAGTCCGCCGTTTTCTGGCTGTCTTGGCCTGGATCGTACCCTTATCCAAGTACCTCTTCTTCTGCCTTCACCTCCACGCGCTTTCTTACTATTATGATCTACGGTGGTTCCAACTCTAAATCTAACTGATACTGGAGAAGGTCGATCAAGGTTAGGTGAAGTTTCTTCTTCTTCATCATCATCATTTACTATGTTGTCTTTTTCTGAAGGAACATCGAGTTTTTCACTATTTTCCTCCTCAGGGTTGCTTTCCTTTTCATCTTCATTGTTATTGACTTCAGTTACTTCTGGTTCTTCCGAAATTTCTGGTTGTGCTTCTTTGTCTTTGGTTACTTCGGGTTCTTCTTCATCAACAGGTACTAAAGTTATGTAGTCATCACTGGACTCTGATTGTGGTGGTTCTTTATTGTTTACTTCCTCTGGATATGCATTGTGGCCAGTGGTTTCACTCACTTCAACTGGAGAGTCAGTAGATTCTTCCAATTTTTCTGATTCTTCGTTCCTGTTATGATAAGAATGACCGCGTGACCAATAGTTTGGTCGTACTTCAAGTACATTCACTCGGCCAGGTGATGGTTGCCACTCATGATGAGGAGCAGATATGTCTTCTGAATTGTGAGATGGGTGTTGTTGTCCATTAACATATTCATAATATGACTGTCTGAAATGAGGGGTTGTTTCTTCTGTTGTCACAGATGGCTCTAAATTTTCGGTTACCTTGTCTGTTTCTGTCTCAGGCAGGGGATCATCAGTTGAGATGGCTGGTTCCAAATTTTTTACTTTCTTGCCATTCATAGATACGAATGCATATCCATCTACAGTTTCGGGGCGATCTCTTGATTCTTGTCCTTCAAGCTGTTCATCACCACGTGTTGACGGGTGACGTCTGTTGGAATTTTCACGATCTGAAGTTGGGCGTCTATATCTAGAAGTCCCCCTATTTCTAGCACTGTAAGTGACTGTGTTCCTTGATGATCGTTCTGTAGTTACATCGCTACCTTCTTCATTAGAGTCTTCATCTCCTGCAGGCCTGTTTCTAACTCTTTCTCTATGTCCCCAACGATTCCCGGATTGATTCGTAGATGGTACAGGTGCTCTGGAACGACTGTCGTCCCTCAATGCAGATCTTACAGGTGAAGTATTTTCAGTTGTTGTCAGAACATTTGAAGGTTCTGTTGTTGCGGATGCGGATGGTGGACGACGAACTCTTGTTCGAATGCTACCGACTCTGACTGTTGGTCTCCTTGTACCCCGCACAGTAAATGGTTGACTAGTAGTTGTGGGTGACGAGTCAGTAGGTCTTGTTGGACGACGTCCGCGACTAACGAAATTTGGATACTTTCTATTCGTTTTGGTTGTAGTAGTTGTAGGCTCTGTTGATGTTCGTTCCAGCTCATCCTGAGTTGTTGTTGTTCTGCTTGCAGTAAAGTCCTGCCCAGGAATGACATATTCCTGTCCCGAAGAAATATCTGGCTTAGTGGAATCATTTTCCAATCCACTCTGAGCGAGACCAGCACTGTCAATGGGAGCATGATCACTTTCGTCTTTGGTTACGAATCGAAATCTATTGGGATGATTTGCAAGTGGTTGTTCTGTCTGAGCTTCAGAAGCCACCTCCTCCTGATACGTACTTACTCCACCCCGTTGGTACGCTGGCCGTACATAATCTAGAGACTTTGGTGTTGTCTCTTGAATTACTGAAGATTCATGGATATTCTTTTGTCTAAATCTTCCTATACTATGTTCTCGTACTGGCGAAACATTATCTTGAGTAAATGTGTGTTGATTATTTGGTATCGGTGAAACATCTCTCGAATTATCTGCTTGAACCGGAAGTTCGCCAGTTTCAGTTATTGCTGATTGAATATGTGGTTGAATTTGAGCGGAGATATCTCTTGGCTCTTCATATTGAGCCTGAATTTGTGGACTGCTTAGATAAGATGGTTGGAAATCACCGCCAAACTGCTGTCTTTGGAATGACGTCGGTGTATCTTCAAATTGTCCTTCTTCTTGCTCACTTTGAAAGTGTGAACGACCTCCTTCTCTTTGATGTAAAAATGACGGTTGATTTGGAGTTTCATCTTGTTGACGTTGAAACTGAGTACTCTTTTTTGAATCCGGGAAACGAACTTTTGTAGGTTTTTGGTAAGGATCTTGCTCAGTAGCTGGTTCTTGAACATGAGAAATGGACTCTTGATTTTGTGAATCAAAGGCTCTTAACTTCGATGTGGTCTTTTGGCTTGGGAAATTTGAAACACTTTCAAATTGTTGAAAAGCTGTCGATGGTTGTTGTTTATGGAATCGGGACACACTTTCTGCATCAGGTAACTGAATGGACGGTTGTTCTTGATTAGCATTTACTCTCTGAGAACTTTGAAATTGTCCTCTTCCTCTATGTTCTTCAAAGTTTGATGCTGATTCCTTACTAGTTTGTTGGAATCTTTGACGCTGTGTTTGTTTAAGAGGAACTGTTGCACCATTGTTTCTTGTTCCGAAGGATGAATCTTGGTTGAAGTCTTGGAAGTCTTCTTGTACGTTATATTGTGTTTCTTCAGCTGGAGCTATAGTTGTGGTGGTTGTAGAAGCTCTAGCCCCATTTGGACGTCTAACTCTTGATCGTGTTCGAGGAGTAACAGAAGCGGTTGCGCTACTCTGTCTATAACTTGGTCTTCCTGTCGTTGTAGAATGGGTGGCATCACCTGTGGACGAGGTCCTTGGACGAGTTCTACCACGAACTCTGCTAGAAGGTCTTCTAGTCGGTATTGTTGTTCGCGTAGTTTGAGAATATGTTGGAGGAGTGGCCGGAGATGTAGGGAAAGAAGGGGAATCATTCTCAACCTTAGAGCTCTCGAAATTTGCTCCTCCTCGTTGCCCGCTTCCTACTGATGGGGAAGGTTCTTCAAAAGTTGTTTTAGGATTTACTTGGAACTGTGTTTCAAACTGAGGGCTTTTATTGGTAAAGGAGGGTCTGTTTAAATAATTTTGGAAAGATACAACGTTCGGGAAGGACGGAGAATTGCCCTGGTTTATATGCGATGCTTGGCCAAGATTTCCTGCAGGGGAAGACGTTTCTGTTTGTCTTTGTAATGTTTCGGTTACCGTTGGTGACGGAGGTTGTGCTGACGATTCCGCTAACGAATTCACTAAGTGTGGTAATGATGGGTTTATAGGGGGGAGGTTTTGAGGAAGTAGATACGGAGGAATTGCTGTTGTAGCTATTGGAATTATTGTTTGTTCTGTTGGATGAGGTCTGGGAGTAATTCTGGCCCTTTGAGGTTTATCAGAGGTTACCACCTTATCATGGAAATCATTTTTATTTGCAGTAGGTTCAGTGGTAGCGTTAGATACAACTACACTGCCAATATGAGGCGCTGGGAACGGAATCTTGGAGTAACCTGCTGGAGGTTGGAAGCTAAGAGGAGCTATAAAAAATGGAAGACGATTAACTTTCCTTTCAACACGATTAGAATCGAGGGAAGACAAGTAAGGCAATTCAAATTTTGCGAATCCCTTTGGTGCTTTGAGATTAGTGGGTCCAATGAACACTTTTGGTACATTTGCATCTATTGTGTCTAGTACAGGAATGGTTCTGGCTCCACGCAAGAGGTTCAATACGTCCGTTACCTTTACCTCCCTGTTTCTGTTTCTTGAATCTTTCCCCATGAAAACAGAAAGAGGAGGTTGATGAGGCTCCAATTGTTCTGGAGGAGGACTTGTTACTGGTCGTGTTAAAGCTTGACGGTGACTGTCAAACGTGGTACTTGTTTGTGGTAATTCTACATTTTGATTCACGTGTTGCGCTGGTTGCTGCGGAATTGGCGCACCTGTTCTTAAAGCTTCTAGAGGAACATACAATAGTTGGACTTCCTCTTGTTCGTCAACTTCGTTAGGATTTCCAGGAGGAACAGTAGGAATTTGTTGACCTTCTAGGAAATTTCTTGTTTCATTTCCTGCAGATTGGAACTGTTGGACTCCTGCTGTTTGAGGAGGTCCAAATTGTATAAGAGAAGCTGGAGCAAAGGGTTGTTGTGATGGTAAAACTTGGTATTGAAAAGGATTTTGCAAACCTTGATTTAGCGGCAAAATCTGTGGAACTTGGAAGGGAACTTGGACTTGTTGGAAAGGTAGTTGAAGTTGCTGAAGTGGTTGCGCATTAGGACCATGCTGTTGTGGGATAAGATGAACAGGTTGTTGGGAAGCTGGCTGTTGCTGCAACAAGGGTTGAGGAGTTATTGATCCCAGGTGCTGCGTTTGTAACGAAATTGGATTCCTTTGTTGTTGTTGCTGCTGCTGTTGATGTTGTTGCTGTTGTCCTTGGAAAATTTGCTGAGGCTGTTGAAACTGTGGAGGAGGTGGTGGTGATCTTTGAGCTGATTTTGGCCTATGAAATTGTGGAGGTGGGGGTGGTGGTCGTACAGGGGGCCCTCCACCAAAGAAACTGAAAGGACCAATACCCGCTGGAGGTCTACCAATGAGATGAGGAGAGATTTGACGAACTCGATTCCTGTGTGGACGTAGAGGCTGGTGGTTATGAAAAGCCGGAGCAGGTGGTGCTGGAGATCGAGACGGAGGTGACAACAAGCTAGCCACTTGATTAGATGTTGCTGCAGCTACAAGCTCTCCAGCTGGAGTTTTTGGTGGTGGTCCTGGAGTTTCGACAGGACGACACGTTGGACACGGAGCTTTGAGTGGAATCCAATCGTTAAACAATGAATCTGTAATGAATCGACTTTCAGCCAACGGTTTACTCCATTTGTCGTTGTTGTTGCTGTTTTCGTCTTTCCTCTCATTATCATCCGCAAGAGTAGCTGTTGTCAAGAGAAGTGCGATAAACCACACTAAAGGTGCCATCTTCCAGGCAGCAGCAAATGCCTAAAACAAAGTAAAAAAGAAATTATAAACATTATGCATTGAATCACAACTCATGTGACATAGATGACAGTAGTAGAAAGTACACAAAAAATAACGAAGAATAATTATTTCAAGAGTAGTGCATGATTATTTAAAAATATTGTTGGTTTGTTAAACTTAAGCCTGTGTGTCACGACAGCATTTGTTCTATGATGAATTTTAAAGATAGTGGTGTGCCAGCGTAATAAAGCAAAAACATTTAGGAAATATACCATAGCAACTTGCCCTCTTGTAGAATTCTTACTTTCACATTCTGGCGCTACTGCTATCGTTAAGATTCATCGTAGCAATAAATGCTGTCGTGTCACACGGGCTTTATTCCATTTTTTATATGAATTCAAGAACTATTTGCAAAAAGTTTAAAATATATTACTCAGTGTTTCATTTTCGACCTCCTGAGTCTTAAATGTGGTAGAAAATAAAACTAACGTTATACGTTGTAGATAAAACTGAGGTCATTTTCAGACTACGTTAATTTAAAAAGAGTTATTTAGACGTTGTACAAACAAGAATTCACTTAAGGTTGTTTCCATACTCATGTTGGAAGTGTTTATGCTTATGTTTAAAGATGAGTTAACTAGTAACTTGTTGATAGCACACGATTTGCCAAATATTTACTAACGAATCTAATTTATTCGTAGTGCAAAATTGCAAAGTGTTTTAAAATTAATTAACGTCTAATTTATTCGCAGTCCATCCATTGAATTCAAAATCTGAACAGCATTGTAAAATATCCTAATTTTGGGTATAAACAAAGTCGAGTTGGTTGATCTGGTGGACTGAGTTATCCACGATACGCACCGATATTGATCATTCTTACGTTAGTGATTAGAGTAATTGTCCGTCTGATGTTACACAAGTGTTTAATTTCCAATCAGTGCACGGACCCATATTTTCCCGTGTGTTTCTAAATTAAGATTTTCTGAGTGATCTTTTTACAACGGTTTTTCTGTAACTGATGTTGAATTCTGATATACTAAACATTCAACTGTATAAGTGCTGATATATTTATTTATTTAATTGCTATTGACGATCTAGACGAGGTGATAAAGGACGGGATTTACAATTTTGGTCAAGTGCACTCTGAATTACTTTTTCAATGAACACCACGGGACTTGAATCCGTGACCATATGCACAGAAAGCTAGCGCGCTAATCTCTGTGCCAATCGGGTGTCTTGATAAATAGTAAGATTGTATTATTCATGTAGGATTCGTCTTTTCTTTTCCTTATGTAAGAAATGTAACGTAGGTGGTAAACACCCCGGGGTTAGAGTGCTAGCTTTCTGTGCGCGTGGTCACGTGTTCATTTCCCGCCAAGGTCAATTGAACGGAACGGTTCGGAGTCACTTTACCAAAAATTGTAGGGCCCATTCTTAGAAGATCACCAGCTCGTTTAGAACATTAATATCAATTCGAAGAAAAATAAATCATTAACTTCAAACAAAAAGATACAAAATTCCACATAATACTAATGTTTATAGTTACAAACTAAATAATTAAAAGAAAACCTTAGTACGTGGTTTAGCTACTAGCTAAGTTAAAAGATACATTTCTGTTTTCTTTTATTGAATTTTGTAGAAAATTTTTCACAATTTTCTACACGTATACATTGAGAGAAGTTTCTATCTTTTTATCTGAAATAAAATGAATTTATTCCTTCACTCACTACCGAAACATGCATAATGATCTTGTACGCTTATTATCAGGGATTGCATTATTTTGCTTAGTTTTTGATGAACGTTTCATTTCTAATCATAAAGTTGTGATAAAAGTTGAAATAATAATATTTCGAAACAAATCTGTATCCACGAAGTCTGTTACACTATAAGAGAGACAAATAATTAAGATGTGGTGTCTTTAATCTAAAGTTTTGTGTCTTTGTCAAATTAACAAGTAAAGTCCTTTATCGGTAATTGGCATAGCAATTTTTCGGTACAGAATTTCTATTGAAAGTACGGAAAATGATATTTTGAGTTGCTCCACCCAAATCATAAAAAAATAAAAATTCCGTGGCACCAAATCATTGGTAGCACTTATCCTTATATCATTGTAGGGTCGCCTATAACACACTGGAAGCAAATAAATTAACTTTAATGGTATCAGTGTGGTGTTACTATCCAAATAAAAAAAAACTCCTAAAGATCATAAAGAGAACCAAATCTCACCAAATTTCGAACTTGTCCAGTAATTCACTATTTTAGAAAAAAAAACACATAAAAGGACCACGAGTTTTGGAAAATATAGAAATATGTACGTAAATATTCCAACAACACAAGCATCACTACTACCACTAGCATTCTACTACTACTATTAATGAAGACACTATGTGCCAACGTAAGTTAGAGAAAGTAACATGTTTAATCACTTTCTCTCTTTCCGATGATACTCCCTTCTCAAGTTACATATATACAAGTAGCTTTAATCGACCGTAGGGACTATTTTCATTTGGTCAAACCCCATAAACAAAAGGATGCGGCTTCGAGGTTGCTCTAAATCTTTGAGAAACATAAACAAGTTTCATCTAGTTGCTATGTCTGTCTCTCTCTTCCTTCTGGCCCCTCCCATTCGTGTAGTCTACTTTCATTATCTTCTCTTTTAGACGCTTTCCAAGGACTATTATGACATCATAAGTTAAGACGTATTAATAATCAATTAACATCTCAAGATTGCTATACCTTGTATTTCACAGTAATTTGGCAGTATTAGAAACCAATGTTGTCAAATTTTCAGAGATAATATATTTAACATTTTTTTAAAGGTGCGTTAAAAGAAATGTTGGGAGCAAGTCCATAATATCCACTGCCTCCTGCATAGTTGAGTTGGACCTAGGGATTCTGCCAGTACTCCAATGGGGTTGTCACCCCACAAATTCTCGAGCATATATCCCCAACTTAAATTTTTTTACAGTTAAAAATCGACAAAAATCCTTCGTAAATCTACATACTCCCCCAGTTTTGACCTTAAGGTTAATCTAAAGCATCGATCTCCAATAAAAGATAGCAGCACTACCTCCGTATATGTCTAATGTACTTTTATCGTTGCACGAAATTTCAATGCTGCTCCTACAAATTCAAGCCTAGAGAGTTCAAACTTTCAGGAAAGAAAGTTCATAACCATATAACGTATAAGCTATTTAAGAAGAAGAAAAAAAAAAGATTTTGCTGTGTCACAGTTATTTCTTACATTGAAAGGCACATATAAGAAGAACATTCTCTGTAATCATGAAGAATAGGAATTACTTTAAGAATAAATATGTTTTGTTAAATGTTAGCGCTGATGAACGGAGTAATACGAATTGCACTAGAATTATACCTCACCTGGGACATACTAGATGGCGAGCAAAGCAGCTCACCGAAAGTGAAGATACTGTTACGTGTACGTAATGATTTTTCCTGCAAACAGCACAAAGAACATCTCTATGCTAATATTTCATTGTTTTCTGAAGAGTAGCGAAGATGAAAGATATCAAGAGGACCAGATCATCATTCCAACTTCAACGGGTCCAGACAGTTAAGTTACTGAACTTTTAGAGGTCCGGACATTGGTGCATGTGTGCCAGAGAAAAAGAACGAGGCAAAGAACATTCTTGCATTGAAAATCCTCTGTTGGAAGGTTACAGCTTTTGGATCAACACGGCTTTGGGAATAGTCCGTGTGCAGCTGCAAAGCGCTTTCGGCTCTCATCACCTACCCTGATATGAGTGCTGCGATGGTTAGTTTAGCCCCAACAGAGGCCGGTAAAGTCCCAGGAGTGGGGCATTCTAACTACTCATCGGGGTTTAGTTAGAGTGTATAGAATTATTGTTTGATTTTCCGTGTTTCGTCATTGGATGGCGTCGGCAGTAAGAAGAACGTTTATTTCAAGTCACACGTCGTAGAGTAGCGTTGCTGAGAAGTTCAAGTGTGAGACATGAACTTTCATCGTCAACCGGAAGATGTCATGCTAGTTTGCACGTATTGAAACGCTTCGTGGAAGGATATTGTGCGTTTAACGTGTGTTGCGAGTCAAGATTGAGTGTCAGAAAAAATAGACTTCGCACTAAGCAATAACGGCATTGTCTGCGACTTCATAGTGGAATCGTTGAAAGACTGAAAATAGTCAGTCCACTTCGAATAAGTTAGTGTACGATCAGAATAAACATTAGTTAGATAAGAAATTAACAAACTCAGGAACTACACGTTTTGTTATCTTGTTCGTGGAAGCGAGGACGGGTGAATTTCTCGAGAACTAAATTTGCTTAATATTCCGTTCTGAGTGGGAACATAGCGTATAAAGGACATAGTGCTAATTATTAGTCACGACAGTGAAGGAGAAAGTTCATATCCTTAAAAATGCACATATATTATTTTTCGTCTTTGAGTTATATAAAGAACATGTCTATGCTGCAGTGTATATTCCCGTGAAGATATTCTCTTAGTAAAACGTATTGAAGAAATACATTTGCTGAGAATATGTTCGATAATTAGTATCTACTTTGCGTGATTATCTTATTTCACACGTAGATCAATTTGAGCAAACATCACACGAAGAAGTGTAAGTTTCATCATTTGTAGAAATAAATGTGTAATTCTCAAAAGCAATAAAAAAACATTGTAATCAAAATGCTTCATCGACATCCCAAAGTATTGAGTGTCATTTAAAATACATTATTGAAATAGCTCGTTTTTCTTCATTGTTGAAATCGTTTGATTGTTGTTGTGAATATCAAAACCTATAACAATGAAGTTCTTTCAACCAGAAACAAAAAATAAAATAAAAACTCGGCATTGATCGAACTCTTAAATTGGTTAGGAACTTTCTTTTCCTGAAAGTTAGAATTCTGTAGGCTTGAATTTGTAGGAGCAGCATTGAAATTTCGTGCAACGTTAAAAATACATTAGACATATACGGATAGTGCTGCCATCTTTTGTTGGAGATCGTTGCTTTATATTAATCTTAAACCTTATTTCATCATTGCTTTCAGAAGCTACTAACCAGGAGGTGAAGGTCAAATAAATCTTTCACTGAAACTTTTAACAAAAGTAGTGAACCAGTATTTTTTTTTTTTTTAACAAAACAGCTGAGAATCTGACATTGAGTATATGAGGTAATATATTAGGTCAATTTTCGATTGTACAAAACGGATTCTAACTGCGTGACCACAGAAACTGGAAAATAAAGAAACATAAAACATTTAAACTGTCACTGGTGTGCTCGAGAATAAAAGGATGAGCGGAAGAAAGACGGAAAACAGTTTGAAATAATTTCTTGGAAGAATTTAAGTGCTTATTTCGTTGCCTTTCACAACTGCTACACCAAAAAGTAATTCTTTTAGGTCTATATATCTTAATGTTTCTTGCATCCCTTTTCATATAGTACCTTCTCCATGTTTTTTTTTTTTCACATGTCGCAGTAGTAAACATTTTTTTTTTTCTGTTTTCGTGAGAAAACACCTGACGACACTCCCTTGTAACTTGTGTTTGAAGTATTCAATTCATTGTGATGTATTCTTTTCTTTTATTCTCTCACTCGACCTACATTCTGCCCTTGGCCTAGGCCCTGGAGAACATAAAAGCAACGCGAAGAGCAGCTCCATCATTTGTCATCGCTTTCCAGACAGACCTCCTTCCGGATTTTTTTTTATTCCTTCTAACCTGTCTTTCTAAAATACTTTCTCTTCCCGGCAGGTGGCTGAAGAGTCGGCTGATCATAATGTTTATAATGCTAAGAAATGTTTTATTGCCTTTTCTCTATATCTTACTTTCTCACGCCACTCCTTCAAACACTTACCTGTATTTTATACAATTGCATGAAAGATCAGGTTGAAAAAGGCTAAAGCAGAGACGTAAAGAAAATTTTACCAAGGAACTTGACTTTTAGGAAGACACAGCATAGGCCCTATCTTAATGTATGTGTTCCTTTGCAATAAATAATAATAATAATAGTGTTAATAGTTAAACATACAAATATTTACGTACAACGTGCACATAAAGCACATTTTAATCAGTATCGAGGACCGAACTTCCGTAGCTCAGTGGCAGTGTTGGCTTTTCACTTGGGAGGTCCTGGGTTCAATCCTAGTGGCGACTATCCTAACTGAGATTTTTCCAGAGTTTTTTCCTCAGTCACACCAGGCAAATGCTGGGATGATACCTTCAAATTAGACCTTGTCGACTACTTCCCACATAATTTTTCCTACCTTATCCGATCCCCGCCTGAGCTTGAGATGCCTAAAGACCACGAAATAAATTCAAAATCTATTTCGAGGAAATATTAAGTGTGGTAAAGATCGATTGAACAATAAGTCTAATCTCACTATCTTTTGTTCAACCATAAAACCTTACGTAAATTTTAACCAATTTAATGATTTAGTGTTGGTTAGTTCAAATTCAGTTAACCAAATTTGAATAAATTCAAATAAATAAATTTAAGTAAATAAATTCAAATTCAGTTAACCAATTTGACATCTCAGACTAGGACAGTGGGGATGATATTGGAATTTAGTCAAACATAACCTAGTTAGTAGGGACCATCCAGGCATTTACCTGGTGTAACTGAGGAAAATCTCTGGAGAAACGTCAGTCAGCATGGACGGCCGCTGAAATCGTTCCCAAGACCTTCCTTATGGTAAGCCAACACACTACCAATTGAACAACACTTTTAAAACTATTTTACTGATCAACTGGTGTTCTTTGATTTGCTATGTGTCGACTGATTCTCTCAGATGTAAGTGAAAATCACATACAAGCATCCATGCCCTGGGTAGAATTCGAACCCACAACCTTGGAAACCCTGAGAAAACGCCACGGATCTCACAGCTACCTTGGTCATCGAGCTACTGCTGCTCGGTATAAAATGCACTGTGTTTGCTAGTAAAAACAACAACGCTGAGCCTCGCATACAAAAGCAAACATAACCTTGGAAGATGAACAGTAACTCTAATTCCGTAATCTCAGACGTTCACAATACCACCCTTTTTCGAAACCGAAATCGACATGTACGTTCACCGCGCCTATAAGACTTCTCATTCGTCGACAAATAGTCCATCCCCTGACAAAGAGGTGCCTCTGCAACGAAGTAAAAAAATTACCATATGTGCTTATTTTATGCAAAAAATAATGTTTGAATAGTAAATAATTCAATAAAACAAGCAGGGGTTTTTGATGTAACGAAGCCCCAGGGCAATATCCTAGTACCCTTGTAAGAGGTAATCATAAAAACCTGCTCAAAGATGGTATTGCAAGTTAGTTTAAACTGACTTACTTTCAGCATGGATACGTATGTTATATGTGGCTACCTTTTAAGGGTAAAAAATAGACATTAATTCTCAATATGGCTAGCCATTCTTTCATATTACAGCGCAACTAAGTGAATAGTTACGGCTACTAGAGTTGTGTGTTTCTGAATTTGATAGATGGCGATTCGAAGAGCAATCAGTATATCGAATATCAAAATTGGGAACTTCACACAAATCTTTTATAAGCGAATATCATCCACATCGAGAAATAATTTAGAAACAGAATAATTTTAGAGCCAAAAAGAAGTTTTGGAAATCGAATGCTATTCAGATCCAACTTCCTTGGAGATTGATTGTCGTTCATGTTACACACAGCATAGCTATGCCTATACTTTCTATATGCCACGAATGTTCAACAAGTAATACGCCAGGAATATTTCAGATTTTGCTTGGCCGGTACCTGGGATAAATACGCCACTGTTAAGATTCTAGAAGTATTGTTATTTTAGCAATCATATTTTAACTTTAATGATTTCCGCATCCTTCTTAAGCCTTCTATCGAATATACGAGATATAATAGAGATACATACAAAAGCGTTTTATCAAAAGTATTTGGGTATTTTTATACTCTGGAAACATACTAGGAATATACCATGTATTCCGAGCATTATATTCCTGGAAAATATACCCGTCAAATTTCCAATGTTCGATTACTACTTTTGGAACTTTGAAAATTGAAGTGGAATATTTCTGGAATATGCTGTGCTTTATAAGATCGAATAAACCCACTTTAAGTTAAGTACGATAGAGCTAGTCAAACTTACCGAGTGAACGTGGCTCAGTGGTAGAGCGTTGGCTTAGCATTCAGAAGATCCTGGGATCGATCCCAGCAACCGACCATCCTGACTGAGTTTTTTCCAGGGCTTTTGCTCAGTCACACCAGGCAAATGCCGGGATGGTACCTACAAAATAGTCCCTCGCCGTGAACCTTCCACAATCCTCTTTCGCACCCTATCCCGGCCTGGGCCTCAGATGCCTAAAGGTCTTAAAATAAATTTAATTCAAAATTCAACTAGCCAAACCGTTCATTGCGTAAGAAACCTGAAGCAAAGAACTGGAAGAAGATGAATAAAAAGAAGTTGGAGTAGAAGAACCATGTGCTTAAATTAATCTGGAATATAGCTTGTTTTTATGACCATTGCAGGTAAATTAATCATATACAGAAACCAAACGAAATCTAAGCTAACTACACCAAAACGTATCTATTTTATATACCTTTCCATTGTCTCCAGTGGAAATCACAAATCAACATGAAACTTCCACAGTACATTGATGATATGTTCCAGTGAACAGTCGTGTAGTATTACGTTTCGGAATTTAGCGGAATAGGACTTCAAAGTATGCCAAATTTTTGTTCTCAACGCCTACGGGAATGTATGCATTTTCCCGTTTACTTTCATATGACTAGTTGCGCTGAAGACAATTTGTATGTTAAATTGAAGTTACTGCTGAAGTTGACTTGTTAATTAATTGCATTGAAAGCAACTATCCCTAAGACTGTTACATGTTTGGGTGGTGAAATGTGTAGGGCCTCCTGTAATAATAATAATACCTTCAACAACAACAATGATCGTGAGTTCACGTCATCGTCACGCCGATGAGCAAAGTACAGCCATGGACATGGTTTAAGAAAAGGGATAAATTTGTGTAAATGATGGTTAAGTGTAAACTTAGAATGAGGGGTACGGATACAGTGCATAAGAACCAAACACAATCGTAGAAATGAATGAGCGTCAGCTGCAATCGCTTGGGTCAGGAAAAGTGAAGGACACAATAGAATAAACGAAGGTTAAGTGCAGGGGTGAAGAGAGAATGGAGTAGCTATGAGACACTTGAGACAGACAAGTGAAACTGTGAGAATGAGTAACAATAAGGGCGTAGAACGCCCATGGTTATGATGATGATGATGATTGAAGTTTTTCCATAAGGTAGGCTTATGATCTGAATGAGCAAGTAGAACAGATGTTGATTTGCCACTGAATTCCATTGGATAAGATGAGGCCAAAGCTTCAATATGTTTCCTTCCGGAATCTATCTATACCTGGGGGACCAATAGATTACACCACTAGGGGCAATAATAATAATAATAGTTTAGAACATATGACTTGTATTCAAATTATCTTATGTAAATCTTGGGTTTTCACTCACGTAAAACTACTTGCCATGCTCTGAACACGCCTACATACTGCTCTTCAGGAAATTTTGAAGCAATCAGAGGAAGTGGTGTTTGTAACTTCGAAAGCTTATACGGCACAAAACCCAAGATCTTCAGGGCGTATTTCTGTTTTGAAAATTTTGAACATTATTATTGAAGAATTTAATGTATAAAAATAATAAAAGAAACTTTTCAAAGACACACTTTTCTTAAACAATTCGTACTGAAGTAAAAAATAATTTTGTGTATGCATGACTAGAAACAAAAGCAGGTGGTGCTCTCTTATAAACTTTATAAATTCTTGAATTTTCACCCCGCGTGCTTTTCTTTTTAGTCATGTGTAAACAACATTATTTTTTTTTTTTTTTTACTTTTTAGTACGAATTGTTTACAAAAGTATGTCTTTAAAAAGTTTTTTTATTATGTTTTGACTTGTGTTGGAATAACTTTTCTGAATGTTTTGTGAATCAAATCCTAGAGTGTTCAACAACCAGTAAAACACCACTTTGTTACAGGCTAGTATTAATTTTAGGATAAAGAAGTCTATATTAAAATATGCTTTTAAATTTTATCAGTAGAGAAACTCCTTCGGGGTCTTATGCTTTTAAATTATATAAATATATAGAAAGACATGAAATTAACAATGGAATATTGTATTGTCACCCGACTTACGTCGCTGTGCAAAATTTCACCATTCTATGACGTCGGCAAATGAGTTAAATTAATGTTGCAAGATTTGAGGACACCACGAACCATTGTGAGTAAAGAAAAGAATGTATAGTTGCAGGATACTATACTCTACGATTGCGTCTATCTATATGTGTGTGTAATAGTCGAAGTGACTCAGGCGGTAGCGCGTCTGATTACGAATGGAGCGGTCCACGTTAAAATCCCGGCCAGGACGCTGGAGACTTTTCTTCGGTGCTTCCATGCCTGACGCTCTGAGGTACACTCAGGTTCCTATCAAATTGAGTACCAGAGATTGAGTATCAAATTGGTGTTCCTGGGCATCTTGGGAGGTAAAGAGAGTTGAGCGGGGGACTGACCATCCCACCTGAGTTCGTGCCGTAGGTCAGGAATATGTGGAACGCTACCTCCACATCCTCCATGTGCCGTTCACGGCGCTTGTGCATCGCACAGAGCAATTCACTCTTAAAAAAGACAGGAAATTTTATGGTGAAATTACTGGCAATCGGGGACGCCAAGTTTTTACCGTAGAAGTTCAGGTACCAACCATACTTATAGCAAATTTATATAGAGGGTTAATTACGTGCTTCTAGACTCAGGTAATTTTACTGCAAAATACAGCTACGGGGAAAAAGCAGGAACAATTCTGGTATTATTACCACGAATTTCAACTGAATTTCTAAGAGTGAAGGTTACTGAATAAGGCACAGAGTATAGGCCTACATACAGTATATGCTGCTCAAAGAGGAAAATTGCGATTCGTTTTCGATTCTTCCTAAAATTTTACCATCTATGTTTTTCCTTCTTATAGGTTTTTCCTTCCATTATTAATACTTGACAGTAATTTGTTTTCCTAATAAACGTATATCACAAAAGAAAGATATCAACTAATAAAAATATGAATGATTGACCGGAAACGAACATTGTATGTAACATGTCAGTGTAAATTATGATTTTGATGAAAGAACGCTCTTTCTGATCCCTGTTATCTTTCTGATTTATTAAAGAGTTCACATTGTAGCCACTAAAATGCATTCTGAATGCTACACGGTAGTTGGAAGTGATGTGAGATGAAAAATAAGGTATTATTTTCAGACCTTCCTGCAAATTTATCAATTTATAACATACAACGTTTAATTGACTGGCTTTATTCAAGAGAAAAATCCTTGTTTGTCATTAATAAAAAGGTTTGTTCAAATAGGGCCCAAACAAAGTTTTATTTGTTTTAGACATAATTTTGTTTAATCGAATTTAATTGGCACCAGTGAAGGAAAAAAAATATATCGAGGAACACGGGGCGATTAGTTAGCAGGTCAATGCCTTACCTACCAGACCACATCGTTTATTGGCTGAAGTTATGTGGAATTCTGCTCATATAAGCAAACTTTGGAAAGAAGTACAATATTATTGTACTATAAGGCCTACTGTTCGTTGTATAACAATACTTAATATCGCAATAAAGCGTTTCTTCGTATGCTACGTCAATAACCAGGGTAAGAAATATGTTCTAAAACTAAGAATCGGTTTTGTTTACTAAGATTCTTGTTTGTTCCATTAAACAAATTGAATTTGTTCCGAACTCACTTTATTCTGTTAAGTAAAGATAAAAGAAAAGGTTTTCTTTTAGTAATAAGAAAAATGTAATATTAAAAATAATAATAATAAGTAGAGTGTCAGACTCCCAAATACCGAAAACTTATTAGGTAGATTTCGAAGAAAATATACCTATTGAGATCGGTACGATATGTGTATATATTTATATATTAACACGCTAGCGGCCATAATTTTGAAGATATTTGAACCAAATTTTTATATGTTGTTTCTAGGCTTAATAGCTCGGTTAAGTTCGTTAATGAGCAAAATCGGTCGCCATCTTGGATCCAAAATGGCCGCCGAACCCACTGTTGTATAGAATACACAGCCTAAACCGCTGGGGCTATTGAAATCAAATTTGGCATAAAGGTACAACATCACTTTTGGATTATGAAAATGTTACCTAATGAGTTCAAAGACGCCATCTTGGATCCAAAATAGCGGACCTAAAAATTCATTTTCCACACCGTTTGAGCTAGAGATACGAAATTTGGCATAAAGGTGCATTATGACGAGTAGCTTAGGGAAATATCACAACATTTGGGAAAAGTCGCCATCTTGGATCCAAAATGACCGCCCAAAATCCCATTTTGCACACCGTTTGAGCTGGATAAATGAAATTTTACTTGAAGTTGTACTATCACAAGTAGGTCACGACAAAATAAGAAAACTTTCAAAAAGTCGTCAACTTGGATCCAAAATGGCCGCCCCAAAAACCCAATTTCCAAATCATTGAAGGTAGAGAAACGAAATTTTCAATGAAGGTGTATGACCAAGAGTAGGTTACAATAAATGGGGCAAATCTTCCCTTTGGGGGCGCAGCCAACCGTGGGAGGGTGAAGATGTACTCCGTGGTGGTGTAGTGCTGCAGGGAGATTTTGGTTAAGATAAAGAAGGCGCATCCTCTCAAAAGCACTGAAGTTGTGGGGCGAGCCCCGGCTCCCAGCGAAACTTCGAAATCTACCTCAGCCTGTAGGCCTACCGAAAGGGATTTTTTTTATTCCTGCTCGAGTTGTTATACTTTTTTATTTTTTTCAGTGCTCGCAATTTAATTAGTTTAACAAACTTTTGTTGAGAGAAAATAAAGATTTATTTGGGCTCTATTCTAAGAAATTTTTTGGAAACAACAAACATTTTTTTTTTTTTTTAGTATTTGATATCAAGGAAAGAGAATAAATTCGTATTGGAAACATACATTTATCTGTGAAAGTTGTCAACTGCTATATAAAGAAGGATAGAAAGAAAAGAAGGAAACAATTAGCAAGATAAAGAAGAAGAAAAGAAAGAATACTACACGAAAGTAGACCATTGGTCACAGTGTCCATTATGCAGGAAGTTAGAAAGTCTTAAAATTAATCGCAATAGTCAATCTGATCGCCTTAAGACAGGTTAAATGTAAAGAAAAAAAGAAAGAGGTTGAGGAAAAAAGTTTTCTTTTTTTTTTTAGATCTTTACCGTAGTTAGTTTTTATAAAACAGAAACAATGATAGCATAAAACAAAAGACCTTGTTCTGTTTTTTTCCCTAGAAACAAAATCAGACCAACAAAAACCATACTTATTTTTCAAACTAATAATACAAATTTCTCACACAATAAGATTAAAGGAAACAAACTCGTGCAGTTTGTTTTAAGCGAAGCATGAGGAATCACTTTTTAAAGAAAACCAACAGTCATTTTTCAAAGCCCTGAGAAGACAGAGGATTGAATATTGCTAACTCAGGAGAAAGTGTCTGACCATAACAGCAGCTGCAGCTGTATAGTACCAACAAGAGAAAGAAAGGAAAGAAGCAAGAAATAAAAGGTAAAGACAAGTACATGGAAATAAAAGGAAATCCTGCCAAATACTAAACGTTATGATCCAAGTCAATGCCTTATTGACATTCCATAACATACTGAGATATTTTCTTTTTTGTTATGAGGCTGTTGCGTAACGTCCGGATTCCTTGCCAAGACAAGTAAAGAGACATTGTTATAGTTCTGTTTCCTGATGTAGTTTCTGAAAAAAAAAAATTGTGTGGCTGTACAGGAATCATTTTGTCTTCCCTTACACGGATACATTTAGTAGACAATAATTAGAAAGTGATGTAATCAACATGTGTTCATGAGAGAAAGTTTTGCGATCAATTGTGTTATACTTTACCAAATCTGTAGATTACTTTAGCGTTACAAAGTCCAGTTTTAATAGTAATAATGACGATTCCATGCATTATGATCCTGATTACCTTCTGACAATGTTGTGTTTACATCGAACTGCTATATTTATTAATTGTGAAAGAGAAACATGAAAGTTCCATTGAATATATTCCGGGCGTTTTCTACATGGGTTGCCAAATTTCATCCGTTTGATATTACGGGAGCGAATGATGGATATCTACCGGATTTCAAGTGGATGACCCTCGGAGTACTATTTGTTATTCATGAATCTGAATTCTATTTGAAAGGCTTTCGACTACTTGCTCTATCTGTTGCAAAAACCCAGCTTTTGTGGTCTAGTGACAATGGTCCCTAAACAGAAAGGCGCTGGAATGATGGAGTAGTTTTAACCATCGGTTATCGTAATGAAGTAGTTTTGAAATGTGTTGTCTCAGTTCAATCAGAGGAATATCGAATGGGTACCTACAACAAAGAACTTGGTTAATATAACTAGGCACAGTACCGAGACTGAGACTGGTCTCGATCTCGTCTCGAATTCGAGACCAAGACCGAGACTTATTCCTCGAGGTGAGAAATGTCTAGTTTCTCGTCTCGATCAAGACTATAAGCTTTATTTTTATGTATGTCGATAACATTAATTTAATGCTTTGTTTATCATGTTTTATACTAGAATTAATCTTGTGACAATTAGTTTCATTCTGATAAATTTTATGTAGCATGTAACACTTTTTTTAATTTGAATTTTTATGGTCTTCAGGCATCTAAGGCTCAGGCCGGGATAGGGAAAGGGAAAGAATTCGGGAATGTGTCGGTCAGGGCCTAGAACGGGAAGGTGTCATCCCGGCACTTACCTAGTGTAACTGAGGAAAAACCATGGAAAAACCTGTCAGGATGGTTTATTTAACATGTTATATTGTAATTTTAAAATATGGCTTTAAGTCATATAAGTAGTCAAGTTATCAATGCCAAACTATTTCCTGTTGTCTGTCAAAAATAATATCAATGTATTGGGGATTGATTTGTGACCGGTTAACGCAGAAATGTAATTTTTTCTGTGAAATTTCATCTTTTGTTGACACTCTCCCAATTCTATCAGCATCTACTAAATTGATCCCGTAAAGACGGTAAAGCATACGTCAAGAAGTCAAAGAGTCTAAATTCAAAGAAAGGACTTTTCTTACGCCATTTACTTTCTGCACAAACTATCATGTTAATACGTATTGTATACCTGTACATTCGATAAAAACAGTATTGTTTTTATAATAATCGAGTGAGGTAGAGTCCAGTCTGAGGATTGTGCGCAAGATTTCGGCAGCTGGCGTCCAATTTGGATTATCTATGTGTCGTTGGTGAAGTTTCGCCGAGACCTTTCAAATCACACCCTAATAGTTCCCCCTTCGTAGCCCTAGTAGTTCCTGAGTCAAAAGTTGTCGACAGGCCGACAGATAGACAGACGTCGATATAAAAGGGCTATCTTATAGAGGAGAGGGGATATAGTATACTTTAGATCAGTGGCTCTCAACGTGTGTGTTGCAGCACACTACAGTGCCGCGACATTTGCTATGTATGCAGCGAAGCTTCTGAGACTTTGTGATTTTTCGGGTACAAGTAGCTAATTCAAATAATTTCACTCAATATTTTGAAAAAGAAACAAGAAAAAATATTCATGAGATTAAACAGATTTATTTTGCATGGAAATTATTGGTTAATTAATAAAATCTTAGCTTGTAGCGTAAATGGAATTGATTTTTTTTTAAATAATTAGTGACGAAGTCTTTCATATTGCTTCTCGTACGTTAGTGTGCCGCGGAAACGCAATACGAAGGATAGTGTGCCGTGAACGAAAATAGGTTGAGAACCACTACCTTAGATTCATTAAAGCTAAGTTTCTTACCCATCAAGTTATGCTTTACTAGAATTGTTGGAATGACATTTTAATCATATAACACGGCTTATTTGAAACACCAGTGTGATTATTTCAGGTTAAAGATTTGCAATATTCTACGCTATTTGAAAGTAGCGCCTACCGGGAACACACTTCACTCTTTTCTTTTTCTTCAATCCATATCTATGATCATGTTAATTGGTTATTTGAACCAGTCAAGATCACTATTGTAAACAAATTAATGTATGTGGAATTCTGTAAATGGTATTTCATTTCCTTTGTGTTAGATTATTTCCTTGCACAAAAGTTGGCAATACTTAAAATATTTGTCATATACTACACGTACATTTATTTCCGTAAATCCGAATTTCGCAATTTGTGGTATAACATGGATCCGTTTGCGTAATATATATTTTTTCATCTGTCTCTGTTATTGGTATTCTATATTTACTAATTAAAGCTTCTTTATTACTTTAAAATCGTAATGTTTTTTTCTCTCTATTTCATAAAATCTTATTTCTAATTTATTACCCAAGTTAATGAACAAACTATGTTAATATTGCAATGACGGGACGGAAGCTTTTTAAAGTCTATCCGTCTTTCGAGACTCTCGGGACGAGATAGAGACAAGACCGAGGCTAATGTGTCGATATTGAGACTGGGACGAGACAGGTTTACAGTCGAGATCGAGACCAAGACCGAAATTTTCAAGTCGAGACGAGACCAAGATCAAGACTGTCCTTAAAAATTCAATACGAGAACGAGACTGATATCAGTTTCGTCTCGCTCGTCTCTGTACCATCCCTAGATATCACTTCTCGATCTTTCTCCCAAGAAGTTGTACTCTTTAAATAATTACTCGTTTAATTTTGCACATTTCTGTATATAACACAGGGTTTCGAATACCTCTAGCAGATATTATCAAGTGTACTGTTTTAAGAGAATCATTTGGGTTATTTCTGAAACACGTGAATCATATTGTCTGGAACGAATCGATAGAATTTAACAGAATGTTCCTAATGAAGAAAATCCTCCTATAAACTATTAGGTAAAATAGATTCGAAGATTTTATTATAGTTTTTTCTTCTTCTTGAAGTGTCTTGCATTACATAGAAGAAAAAAGATATCTTTTCCGTTTATTACCCGCGACGACTCCGACCTGCTTTCCCCTCGTTTAATAACTCGATTACTCTCCTCTTATGTTGTTCATCAGTGCCCTGGAAAACCGTGAGAAATAAGGTTATTATAAGCGGAACCAGAAGGGCGCTCATCCGAAGCACGACAGCTGAGTGACTCGGATCCCTGAAGTCTCTTCCACTCATGCAGTTCCACGTTTTCATTTCTTTTTCCTATCTGTGTTGGACACACACACACGCATCCACAACACAAGTATGCGTAAGAAGAGTTTCTTTTCTACACCTCAAATCTGATTTGTAAAAATCGTAATTAAATGATAATTGTGGATCAACATTAGCTAAATTGATGGCATTTATACATTGTGGCTGAGAAGCTCTGCGGGTGGAATAAAATTACTCTAATGAAACTTTCCTAGGCCTCATACAATCAATTTAAGGGTCCCATACACGTTGAATCCTGCAGTGCTGCTGCATGGGAAACACGCTGTATCTTACAGCGCTAAATATGCAGCCGCACCCGTCGGTCCTGAACCCTCATTGGCTATAGCAGCAGAATCTCTTACATGATACACGACTCTTCTCTATGTGGCGTCTTGTAGCGCACTCAAGTTGCATTTTTTTTTAAAACGGAATAGGCATGTTTCATGCTCCATGCCGCACCTCTTGCTGCGCTGCAGGACACAATGTGTATGGAACCCTCTACAGCATTACTTTATGTATAATGATAAGCATTTACTGATCTATCATTCTTCTAAGTTTGTCAGTGTATTGCATTACCACCCTATATTATTCACACCACATCATCGTATAGTTACATACAAAGAGCAAATATTTGGTCAAACCTGTTGAGTAGAATGTGGGCTTTGTGATAGACAAACACCGTATCCGTGGATTTTCTCGGGATTTTCCCGTTTTTTCCCACTTTCATCATTCAACCAATTCATCATCCATTGGGCCTGAGCCAAAGTAGGCCTTAAAATAACTTCAAATCCTTATGAGTAGATCATATGAAGACACCAAATAAAGATATGGGAAATGTGAATAGTTTAATTTTCCTAATACGTAAACAGAATGTGTATAATATGAAAATCCTATATAAACTACAAACGCAATCAATTAAATCAATGCAAAGTAAAGGTAATAACAAAAAATCAGCTTCAAGTAATATAATACATATTGCGTTACTGCAATATGGAAAGTCGGCAGAAAAGTAAATAACATGTTTTAAAAAAATTGGGATAATACCGTCAAATGTACTACATATACGCTAACATAAATTTAGAACTTTTGAAATTTAAATTGTAGTTTCAAATACCTGCAGAAGATTGAATTGTTATTAACGCCCTAAACGAGGTGGTGAATTCTAAGGACGGGACCTACAAGCTTTTGGTAAAGTGGGCTTCGAGTAACATCGTTCAAAAGACCTCGGTGGGAAATGAACCTCTGACCACGCGCATAGAAAGTAAGTGCACTAACCTCTCGGCCACCTACCTGCAGAAGAAATAGGAATTTATGAAATAAGATGTAACTGTAATCAATAATACATTGGGAAAAAGGGAGAGGCTTGTCCAAATAAGAAAAAGGGAAAGGTATGTCACTCCTACAAATTCTCGAGCATAGAGCATCCTCAATTAAAAAAAAATATATATATTACTGATCAAAATCAATAGAAACCCTCTAATTTTGAATTTGTGCCCCGAAACTGAAACATCTGGGAGAATCTCTGACTCTGTTCGGTATTTGTGTCTATCATACGAAGAATTTGGTGGGACCAGTGACCTATAATTTATCATACTGGAGTACTCGATTATATTATAAATCAAGTTCGAATCTGAAGCCAGACGCAAAAATGAATTTTTAACCTCGTTTGCCCACTTCCAGTCTAGTAAAAATGAACCTAATTTCAAGTTCTAACTTAGTTTTATATGCATGTTGTCGCTGTGTGACCCATTTTTCGAATTCATATCTTAATTCTTGAAAATAACTTGAATATTATATACTGGATATGTTATTATATACGCAATTTAGTATGTGCATAACTTAAGAATTTAGGCAAATGAAAGACCACACAACGACAACAAGCGTAAAAAGACTGACTTATAACTTCGTGTATTTTGGATTAATTCAAAATTGGACAAACAAGGTTAAATATTTCATGTTGCAGCTGGTTTGGGACACTAATTGAACACTCCAGTATCATTACGTATAGCTCAAACAGTAACGGAAACAAGTACAATAAGTTATATACAATAGTATAAACTTAGAGTGGCCCCAAAACTTTTGTGACATTCTTAATTTTGCTCTTACCCTGTCTCTTCATGGTACCCCACCACGGTTTAAAAATAAACGAACGTGTTTACCAGGGTTGTAGTCAAGGGTATACGCAGGTATACGCCGTATATGATCTGATCAACATTACACATTAGCGTATACCTTCTGCAAAGATGCGTATATAATCTACTCCCATTTCGTTTATTTAATTTCCCAACTACCCGGGTGAGATTATTACGATCAAATACTCTTGGTTCCACGTGATCGGGAATAAAATGTTAAGGGAAAGAGGGTATACTTGAGTAACATGAGATTCGACCTACGCTTTCAAAAGCAAGGTAGATGTTTGAGTTGTCGATGTATGGATGGAGTAAGTCTCATAACGGGCTGAGCAAGTGAGTCTTAATATAGAATTGCACATGCGCGATTGTTGTGCGAAGGTCTCAACATGTTTCTCCTTCCCTCAATGCAAGAAATTATGCATACAATCTCATTGTTATTGTCTGACTGGAATATACATAATCAAGACATTTTGCGTTTGTAGAAATTAAATTATTATTCATCCCGATATACGAATTAAAATTTGATGGAAACATAGTCTCCACTTAAAGATTTATAAGCTAAAAGATTCACAGCGTACCGGTATATCCTGTTACAATTCTGGGATTACAGTACTGGTGTTCACAATATCCAATACTAGAGGTCTTCCATGTCTGAAAGTATTCAGCCAGTGACAATGTAATGGAGTGCATATAGTACAATAACACCGTAAAGAAAAATTGTAGCAGTATTTGCACAGTCACGAACAAATGTTCTTACTTAGCAATAGTTAGACCGATTCGAGAACAGTTTTCTGCAAATTAAAGCGTCTGTGATTTGCTATCAGTTATAATAAAAAACAATTCAAATCGATCCAGCGATTCCGAAATTATTCGCTAAAGGAATTTTACTAACAGGCAAGAACTTTTGATCGTGACTGTATATTGAAATTTTCCTGACTGACGGAGAAGAAAATAGTGAAAACTCAATATGCCTAACTTTCCGGAAGTAAACATAGTTTAAAAAAATCCCTTAAAGAAGGATTGCAGCAGCTAAATTTAAATCGGATCCCCTCAACTCAGGTCGTTGATTTCATATGAGATGTTAGTATCCCCCATTGAGATGTGCGTAACGATACTGGAGTGCTCGATTAGTATCTACAGATATGTACCAGAACAAACATTTAACTTCTTTCGTCCATTTTTTGTTTAATCCAAAATGGACAAAATATCCAACACAGATTTTCATGCTTTTTGTCGGTGTGCGTCCCGTTTTTTTGATTCACGTCTTAATTCATGAGTCATGCATGTACCGTACCGTGTATAGAATATCGCATCCTATAAATAATGTTCACGATAATTGCAAGAATTAAGATATGAACTGAATAAATGTGATGCACAGCGATAACATGCGTAAAAGGCTGAGTTAGTGAAAATTTGGTCCTTATTGGATTAGATTGGAAATGGACGATCGAGCTACCCATTGACTTTTTATCGCATCGATCAGTCCAGAATCATTTTACAGGTCAATGGTATCGTCCTACTATTTTTAATTGAAACACTAACTAACGTTATAGACGGGCATATCAATAGAATGCTCCAACTTTTTAAAGTTACTACAAAGACATTAGTTTCTGTCTATGATTTTAAGTATACCTTTCACTTCGGTTACAAAGAATGAATAAGAAACAGTGTAGTAACACGTGTATCTGTAGTCAGAAAAGCATAAACATATTATTTTCCAGGCTGTATGCACTCCCATTTAGTTTATTATACATGTAAATGCTAAAACTGGAAGAGTAATGCAACAATTTATTCACAAACAGCTGTACGTGAGTATACGACGTTTTGATATCCTACAATACAATACGTACTTTTCAGAACTATTGGTTATTTTCCGGAATGATATTATGCAAGGCTTATATATGAAGTATGTTAGTTGTCTGTTTCATTGCAAGAATGAAATGGCCTTTTAAATATGTAAATCCGCATGCAAAACGCTCATGAAAGGAAAAGTTACAAATGTGTTTTCATTGTGGTGAAAGTGAGTAAGTGGACTCGTGTTTATTGACAATATCTCATGTTCAAGGAGAAATATTGGTCCCTATTAGAACAAGAAGAAAGTAACCTTCATAAGGTCAACACCCTGCAGGCTAGCTGTATTGTCTTTAGAAACTTGTTATCAAAAAGTCAAGTTAAAGACTTGGAGACCAAGACTACTAAGATCTGGTATTGTTAAATTAGGCTAATCAATAAGTTTTAGAATAGATTAAAACTCGTGACACATGCTCACATCGACCTTGCACATTTACAATTTCGCTTGCTTTTTTTTCATCCATGCAAGGGTCCAGATGGTAATTTCAGTTAAAGGAAATGCCACTGCTTCTATGTTCACTCCAAAGTATGGAGTTAGTAAGATCAAAAAAAAAAAAGAAAAAAAAATAACTAGATGTATCCTAAGGTTCTGAAATACACAATAAAGAAAAAACGAGTTAAACTCAATTTATTTAAAAATGTTGATATTTAAATATTTCGTGAAAATGTTGATATTAGGGAATTATACAGTACAATCTTGATTATTAGATACTAATGCAGAAGGGCTAATATGCAAGAAAGGAAAAGACCGAGTTTGAAACGAGATCGTCTATCGCTTGTCTATTATTAGTGTTATTAGGTTTTTGTAATATAGTATATTTAAGTGTGTTTTCGAGTATTTTGTAATGAATTAGTAAAGTACTACGGTTGTAAGATTATGTCGACTACTAGGTAGCTATGATACTCTTACGTGCGTTCGTTCACAAGGAGTAACCAGTACTGCAAATGGAGAAAACGCAGGGGATCGCGGGAGAACGAAGGGACCACAAACTGCGAGAGTGAATACATCAAACAACTGTTGTTTCTGCTTCCGAGAGGTGGCTAAAAAGGCCTTTGTTCCAACTTGTCCAAATTATTTACAATCTAAAAACACTCAGAAACATTGCAAACCAATTACTCCACGTGGAGCTGACGAATAAGTAAAACTTCAAGAACGATTAGCCATCATTGGTGGAAAACCTCTATTCCATCGACTAATTCGTACGGGAAGGTCAAAGTACCTCCAGCCCTCTGAATCGTTCCCGCGAGAAGTACACTCTTTCATCTCATCCGTTAAAAGTACACTGTTTCATCTCATCCGTTAAAAGTACACTTGTGCTAGAAAGTGACGAGAAATCTCCCCTTCGTATTGGTTGGAACGAATATTTGTCACCTTATATTTAGAGTTAGGTCTACATATTAAATGAAGCCCTATATCAGTGTTCATGAAGCATTAGTTATTTTATAATATTTAAGTTTAGTCATAACAGCATACTAAAGCCCAGGCATACCTAACTCTTTAATATGGCTTACAATAAAACTTGGATATGTGTTGACTTTTAGATATTCCAATGCTTACAACAATACATTCATTAATTTTTTAAGCGATTTGTCCATTAAAGAGAATGCCTCGAACCCCTTTGGTCGAATTAAAGATGGAGTTAGGAGTTAACCTATGTCAATTGCAAACTAAGAACAAAGGATCAGTTATGAGAGTTAGCCTATGTCAATTTTAAACTAAGAATAAGAGATCAGTATGTAGTAACTGAGAAAGTGCAAGGTGGATCAGAGTGAGACGTAAGTAAAGAGTAATTGACAATCAACTCCAGCTGTATGATGCTACTGTAGAGCAAGAGAAAAGTGCCGAGTAAATCAGGTTCAAGTGGAGCGGTAGAGAAGGATTAGTATGACCGGTAAGTGCAGAGTGAATGAGGATCAAGTGGAGCGGTAGAGA